>LZPO01117226.1:93029-106930 GCA_001675575.1 Neotoma lepida
GTTGGTGAGTGGTGGCTTGCTCCTAATTCCTCTGATCTCTGTCAGATTTTCACCCTTATTTCTTGTTCCGTGTGTTTATTAATAAGACTGGTTAGAAGTTCTTCTTACATCTCTCCAAATGGGTGAAGGATGTGAAGATACTGTTTTCTATGTAAATGCTCATCAGTGACTTCACATGAACAGGAATTCAATAATCAAATAGATAGGATGACCCATTTTGTGGACAGTCAGCCTCTTTCCCCAGACATTCCTGCCATTGCCCAATGGGAGCNTGACCAAAGTTGCCATGGTGGCAGAAATGGAGGTTATGCATGGACTTGACAAAATGGACTTTTCTTCAGCAAGGCTGACCTGGCTACAGCTGCTGTTGAGTACCAGGTACAGTTATTTGTCTTTAATGGAGTAGATACTTATTCTGATTATGGATTGGACTTCTTTAAACAGAAACACCATCCTTGGACTTACAGAAGGCCTTATCCACCATCATGGTATTCTCCACAGTATTGCTTCTGATTAAGGAACTCAGTTCACAGCCAAAAAAGTGTGACAGTGGGCCCATGTTCATGGAATCCATTAGTCTTATGCTGTTTCCTACTATCCTGAATCAGCTGGCCTGATAGAAAGATGAAATGGCCTTTTGAAGACACAGTTGCAGAAACAATTAGGTGGTAGGCCTGACACAGTGTTCTTAAGAAGAAGGCATATCCTTTGAATCAGCACTCAATATATGGTACAATTTCTCCCATAGTCAGGATCCATTGATCCAGGAATCAATGGTAGAAAAGAGAACAGAGCCACTCACTGTCACCCCTAGTGACTCACCAGAAAAAAATTGGCTTTCTTTTCCCATGACCTTAAGTTCTGCTGGCATAGAGGTTTTGGTTCCAGAGTGAGACTCCTGCTGGAAGCCACAGCAAACATTCTAATGAAGCTAAGACTTTCCCCTGGCAACTTTGGGCTTCTAATACCCTTAAAACCACAGGTTAAGAAAGAAGTAACAGTGTTAGGGGGGATGATTGATCTAGATTGCCTTGGGGAAATTGGATTGCTTCTCAACAATAGAAATAACATTTTACCTGTAATGTGGGAGGTCCTTTAGGTATTAAAGAATCTCCGTACAGCCATGTTTTGTGATTAAAGTCAACAAGTAATTACAACAGCCTAATACAGAAAAGATGACAAATGTTAAGAATGAAGGAAGGGTTACTCCTCCAGGAAAAGAACTGCTGAGGTTCTTGCTGATAATGAAGTACAAAATGGGTAGCAGAGGAAGATAGTTATAAATTACAGCTGAAACACTTTGACTAGTTATAGAAACTTAATAGTTGACATGAGTGTTTCTGTCATTTTGTTAAGAATTCATTTGTATGGATATTTGTGTTTTCTTTCAATTATTTTGTTGTGTAATATACTCAATTAAAAGAATATCAATGATTATAATGTTCATATTTGAGATAATAAAAGAATGTCCCTCAAGGGATATTGCCACCTATTCTAAATTTATAATACATTTGCAATTTTACAACAGATATTTATATCATGGTAGGAATAATTATGACCTTATTAAGTATATAATACTTTTGTGATTGTACATGCAATACTTATGCTTTTATAACCTGGTTATAGTTTTCATTTGGAAATTAATCTTGCCAAAAGGAGATATAATCATATGTCAAGCAGACAGGGGGTGAATTTGTGATGGCTACTCTTGGTTGTCACCTTGACTATATCTGAAATTAACTAAACCTTAAAAAAAAATGGAGGGCACACATGTAAGGGAATTTTTTTCTTAATTTGAAGTAGATAGATCATCTTCTAATCTGGAACTTTAAGGTAGGAAGACACACACCTTTAATTCAGATCATGAGGGGGAAGGCATACCTTCAATATGGACCACACCTTCTGCTGGAAGTCTACATGTAAGAGGACATGGCAGAAGGAAGCTTTTGTTCTTTATCTGCTTGCCCTCACCTTGCTAGCAAGTCCATTCCTTCACTGATATTAGACTCTAATGATCAGAGCCTACTTCTGGATTCCAGCATATACTGAAGACCAGCTAAGAAATTCAGTGTCTTGGACTGATTAACTATGGGATTCTTGGAATTTTCCTTTGCAGCTAGAAATTGTCAGATTATCTGGACTGGGGCCTGTAAATCATATATAATTTATCATATATATATATATATATATATATCCACAATATTATTTCCACAGAAGAAAATATCTTAGACATCTTATGTACATCCCTCTCCTGAACAATGGAAGAAGAAAGAGTTTGAACAAAAGACCAGGACAAACGGTCCTGCTTCCAGTAAACTGAGTAAAACACAAAAGTTAGTTCAAGAAGCTTGCCTTCCATCTTCCTGGCACATTCTCCTTGATGTTTCTCATTTAACTGATTTATGAGATTATCATATGAGGTTCCCTATGTGTATGTAAGGAAATTCAGGTGCCAAGAGTCTTGTGACGTCTAACAATATCTGGGAAAGCTCTGGAATCCGTCCAAGGGCATGAAAATATAATGATAATATCTGTGTAAAAGAGATTAGGATCAGAACCTTACTGTATCGAGATTTGACAGGATATAAGCCTCAGTAGACAAACTGACAAATGTCACATAGGAAAACAAGAGGATGCAATTTCATAGATTTTGAAATTACAGGGTATTTTACCTTGTTGTTTTGAGTAATGTGTTAAATAAAATGAGAAATGTATCTCTAATTAAATTTCAGTAAATTTGACAAAAATCACAGAGAAATATTTATTTTGTCATTATTAAATATTGTTATTAGAAGAATATAATTATTAGATAAATATGCCACTATTAAATATTTGATTTCTGGCTTAAGTAATTTTGGATGATTTATTCATGAATTTGTCTACTCAAAATATGTGAAAAAAATCTATCATGGCTTAAAACAATTGTAATGTATTAGAGACATATATTAAATTGTCACAGTGAAACTATAATTTTGCACAATTAAAATATGCTCTCAAAATTAAATTTGGCTTCTCTGAAAAACATTTTCAAAATAATATATATAAAAAAAAAGGCCAGGTGGTGGTGGTGCATGCCTGTAATCCCAGCACTCCAGAGGCAGAGCCAGGCGGATCTCTATGAGTTTGAGGCCAGCCTGGTCTACACAGCAAGATCCAGGATAGGCATCAAAACTACACAGAGAAACTCTGTCTCGAAAAAACAAAAAACAAAAATAATAATAATGATAAAAAATAAATAAAATAAAAAACCCAAACATTTCGAAGATTTAAATGAAACTTATTAAACAATTTATTTTAAAATCTATATTGGTAAANTTTCCTTTGTGGGCTTGTGGGATGACTCATCCCTAACAGGCTTGAAGACTAGCTGGCCCAAACAAGTAAAAAAGATACTTTCTGAGAGTCAACCTGGGTCTGTCTAGAGGCCTTGACAACAGCAGCTGAAACATGATCTGGAAATGACTCGGACCAATGAGAGGCAGCCATGTCACACCAGCAGATGCATATTCATCAGACCTTCCCCCAGGGTGGGGTGGAAAGTGTATAAGGCTTGCTCTTCCTGCATAAACTGAGTTTGCTGTTTTGACATTGTTCCAGAGTCTGTGTGGTTTGACTCTGCAACTACTTGGCCTTCTTCCCCAAAGGGAACAACAGCACAGGACCCCTGCTACATGGGTTGTTGATTTTTGTTGTTGTTGTTTGGGTTTTGTTTTTTCTGGGTGGAATTATGCTTTCAACTGTTAAGAAGATATAGAAATACTAACTTTGGAGAAAAATTTGTGTTCTTTTTAAGTTAATTTTTTTATTTGTGCCAACTTACTGCAAATATACAATCACTGTTTGNAAAATACTAGTAATTAAGTCTCCTGGCACTTATGTTAGTATTCTTCAATCTCAAATCATACAGCTAAAAATGCCATCCACTCCAAATGTCTTCAGGGATGTCTCTAAGTCTGGGAGACATATTATTTCAAATGAATTAAATGTACAGCTGTCTGGGAAGCTGAAATAGTCTTATCTGTCTCTAGAGAGAAGCAACACAGACTCCCAATTGTTTTTATTGTTTTTATTTGATATTTTTGAGATATTCATTCTAGGACTGAAAATATAAATATACATTGATAGTACTGAGCAGTTTTAAGAAAATAATAGGCCCCTCTCTGAGTACAGCCTTTGTATCTGCAGTAAAATAGAATAAAAAAAGAATGCTTCAGTATACTGCTTCACTTTTCAAAAAACTGTATCATAGATCATAGACAGGAACAAATCCATTTCTGTAATTTTCAGAAACACAAAGGCATTCATTCCATCCATGTTCATTTTGCCCTGGATCAGGTTATTCTTGACTGCTGGAATGATGCTGTTTATTTTCCACAATCACTGATTTTCTATCATTGCTTCTATATTTGCACTGAAGTCTAGACCTCTGAAGTTGACAAGATGGCTCCTTAAACCCCGAGGAAGAAATGAACCCTCTTGAAAGCCAGGAACTCAGGCTCAATAAGTTCATATTTTTCCACTTGCACCAGAAGAAAATTGTTGTTTAATAGAAGATCTAGACCTTATGCACACCCCATTGTCTTACACAGTTCCTTCCAGTTCATGAGGGGATCGGGAAATGTGAGGATGGAATGAAAACAGGCCCTACTCATCGTCTTGGCTAAAGAAAAACAGTAGTAATTCAAAATCCAAATCAAAAAGGAAGAAATTTAACACAGCTAACTTTATAAAAAAAAATTAGCAGTGTAAATTTGAACTTAGTACTTTTGTTCTATCTTTCCTTAATAAATCTCTTGTCAATAGGCACAACAGACTGTTGTTGTCTGGGGATTTAAACAAAGATTATTTACTTTTTTTAAAAGCTATGGATACTTTTAACAAAAACTTTCTGAGTAGTCCTGTATACAAAACAAGAAAATTTACACTCGTTCAAATCTTTCTATTACAAACAACATTGAACTTCATTTAGTGATACAAGAACTTAGTAGAAAATATTGTGCATAAAATGATACTTTCCTGCATATTGGCTTTCAGAAAAGATTGGAAATATCAAAAAAATAAAATAAAAGAAAGGGCAGAAAAAAAGGAGAAAAAAGGAAAGCTATGAAAAAAATACATAAATGCAGATATATATTGAGCTGAAGAAATCTCTCACTTGGTAGAATGTGAGTGCTGCCCACAGAAAGCTCTTACTTTGATGTCCACAAACACATAAAATCAGAACTTGTAATTCCAGCATTTGAGTTGTAGAGGCAGGGCAATGAGAAAATATAGGTAAACCTCAGGTACATAGAAAATTTGAGTACTTCCTGGATAACATGAAGCCCTGTCTCAAAACAACAATAAAAAAATAATTACAGAGATAATGAAGTTTGAGATTCCTTCATTCTAAATGTCAGCACATGCCCTGTGGTGGGGAGACTGCATTTACATTCTCCAGCTGAAGGAGAAAGCATACTGTAGAACCTTTTCCCCCTCCTACACCTCCTCAAGTCTCGCACAAATGCATTCCTCCTAAATTTCCTCTTCAGAAAAGAGGAGGCCTTCTAGAGATGATAGCCAAATAAGACAAAATTTCGAGGCTGCACAAGGCAAACACTTAGCAGGAAAAGAGTCCCAAGATCAGTCAAAACAGAGATACACAGTTCCCAATGTTAAGAGTCTCCCAAAAAACAAGCTAACAGCTATAATGTATATAAAGAGGACGTAGTACAGAACCAAGGAAGCACCATGCTTGCCACTTTAGTCTCTATGAGCCCATATGAGCCCTGCTTAGTTGATTTAGTGGGTCATGGTCTCCTGGTATCCTCCATGCCCTCTGACTCCTACAATCTTTCCTCTTCCACTTGTGAGGGGTTCCTAGATCTCTGAGGGGAAGGATCTGATAGAGACCTCCAGTTTAGACTCTCTTTCAAGAGACATAATGTCTGGCTGTGGATCTCTCTCTACCTGCTCCCATCTATGGACACAGGAAGCCTCTCTTGTGATGATTGGACAAGGCACCTATCTATACATATTGCAGGAATAATTTCATTGACTTCAATTTAATTTAATTTTTTGGCCAGTCATGTTCTCTCAACTCTATGTCTCTGGGTTATCCCCTCTCTGGCTATTCAAGCAGTATAGGGCATGGCTACTTCTCCTGACATGGGCCTCAAGTTAAACTAAATATCGATTGGACACACACCTACAAGTTCTGCACCATCACTGCCTCAGTCCATCTTACAGGAAGGACAGATTATAGGTAGAGGGTTGTGTGCTTCCTTGGTTTCAAGGTTTCTCTTTCAGTAGCCTGCAGAGTAGCTTCTTGTACCAAGAGAATAGAACATAGGGATGAAGGCCCCATGAAGGCACTAGCTCAGCCTCTCTACTTTAAATGAGTATGTGAATGTTGTTCTCCACAATATGGCCCACACTGTTAGTTTTAAGACTGTCCTAGCATCAGTCTAGGTTATTTATGGATATCCACTGAATCCCCTCCACCTACAACTTAACCAAATGCAACCTAGTCTCACTACTGGAAGCCTTGCCATGAGATAGCCAGTTCAGACTCAGTATCATTCATTGCAAGAGGTCTTCACTTCACCCTCAGAAATTCTAGGAAGTTTCCACTGTACTAAGTTTCCATACCACACCCACAATATTCTCCAATTCCAGTTGTCAGAGAATCTCTGAATTCTCTCCCTCCAACCCTACTCCACTTGAACCCTTCTGCTCCCAACCCCACCTGACCCCTGTCCAGCAGATAAATCTATTCTATTTATCCTTCCCTCATAGAGTTCCATGCATGCCCCTAGAGCCCTTTCTTTTCCTACTCTCTCTAGGTCTGTTTTATTGTAGCATAATTAGGATTTACTTAACATCTAATTTTCCACTTATAAGTGAATACAAACCATATTCGTCTTTTTGGGTCTGAAGCACCTTGCTTGAGATGATTTTTTCCTAATTCCATCCATTTGCTGGCAAATTTTATGATGTCATTTTTTTAGCTGCCATGTTGTAATAATCCATTGTATAAATGTATCACATTTTCTTTACCCATTTTTCAGTTAAGGGTCATCTACGTTGTTTCCACTTTCTGGTTATTATGAATAAAGCCAAAATAAATGCAGCTGAGCAAGTATCATTGTAGTAGGATGGAGTGGCTGTACAAGATTGCACTCTCACCAGCAATGGAGGAGTGTTCNCTTTGCTCCGCATCCTCTCCAGAATGAGATGTCACTTATGTTATTTGTCTTAGCCATTCTGACAGGTGTAAGATAGAATCTCAAAGTAGGTTTGATTTGCATTTCCCTGTCTTAGTGTCTGCAAAATTTGTGTTCTGTTAAGGAAGTTGTCTCCTAGGCCAATATGTTCAAGGATATTTCCTAATTTCTCTTCTATCAGGTTCAGTGTTTCTGCTTTTAGTTGAGTTCTTTGATCCATTTTGACTTGACTTTTGTGCAGTGGGATAAATATAGGTCTATTTACTTTCTTTTACATGAAGACATTCACTTTGATCACCACAAATGTTGAAGATGATGTCTTTTTTTGTCTGTATTTTAGACTTCTTTATCAAAAATCAAGTATGATTGTAGGTATATGAATTTAGGTCTGGATCTTCAATTCAGTTCAATTGATCAAAGTGTCTCTTTTATGCTAATTCTATTTTGATTGTGATTACATTGAGTCTATATATTTCTTTGGATATAATGGCTGCTTACTATGTTAATCCTATTGATCCATGTACATGGGAAATATTTCCATCTTCTGAAATCTTTATTTTTTTTCTCCAAAGATTGGAAGTTTTTATAATACATGTATTTCACTTGCTTGGTTAGTGTTACCCCAAGATGTATATTAATTAAGGTAACTGTGAAGGGTGCTCTTTCTCTGATTTCTTTCTCAATATGTTTGTATATTGTATATAAGAGGGCTGCTCATAGGATTTGTTACTTAATCTTGTATCCAGCCACTTTACTGAAATAATTTATCAACTGTAGGAGTTCCCTAGTTGAGTTTTAGGATCCCCTATGTATATTATAATATCATCGCAAATAATGATACTTTGACATTTTCCAATGTGATTTGTATCCTCTTGATGTGTGCTTCAGTTGTCTTCTTGCTAATTAAAATTTAAGGCAATATATTGAATCGAGAGAGAGAAATGGAAAAAATTGTCTTGTTCCTGATTTTAGAAGCTTGAATATCCTAAAAAACAACTGAAATGTCTTATGCTATTAAAAATACAAAGTGGTACAGCTGCATCAGTTTTGTTTAAAATTATCTTTAATTTAGGCTTCCATGATACTTATAGAAAACTATCATGCAAATAGATTTCAAAATAATGATAGAAGAAAATATTATTTCAAAGGACTATAATTTCTTTCTTTTCAAATAGAACATTCTAGCAATGGCCAGACTTATTTACGAATGTGTTAATGATTTTAATCAGATTTCATTTAATGTTAATTTAATAGAAATAGAAGATATATCTTACATAGTATCTTTATTTATGGTTTCTATTGCTGTGATAAGCTACCATGTCCAAGTTTTGGAGGAAGTTGTTTATTTCATCTTATATCTTTTACTTCATCATCCAAGAAAATTACTGCACAAACTCAGTGCAGGAACCTGGTGGCACTAGCTGATGCAAAGGAAATGTGGACTGTGGGTTAGCAGCTCCTTCTCCATTTTTTTCCCAATCCAGTTTCTTATATCACCCAGTACCACCAAGTTCTTCAGGAACCTGTATTCACAACTACACATATCAATATACAGATACACATAAGTGAAAAATTCTTTTTAAAATAAAGCCCAAATCACAAATAAGAAGAGGAGAATACAGAATAACCTGCAAAATAAGAAAAAAAAAAGAAAAACTTAAACTTAAAATAAGGCTTGCTAAATGTTATTTCAGATTTATTATTAAACACAATAAACATAAGTGTTTTAAGATAAAATAAATAGATCATCAAAGAGATTTTTTTTTGAATATTACTTTTAAGTTGTTTAAAAGATACAAATCCCCATGTAAGTACTCAATACAGGAAGGCATGGGCAAGAAAAAAAAATTGTTAAACAATACTAGTTATACTTTTCATGTAATTATACTAAAATTTCAACTAACTAAATATTCAAATTACTAAAATGTGGTGATATTTTGTTGTATTGTAATAAAATTTGCCAGAAGATCAGAGGACAGAAGAAGCCACTAGATTAAACATAGAGGCCAGAAAGTATTGGCACACAACTTTAATCCTGGCACTCAGGAGGTAGAGATCTGTCCGGATCTTTGTTCAAAGCCACCCTGAATTACATGAGATTGATTCAGTCCAGAAGAGAAATAAAGCCAGGCGGTGGTGGCACACAGCTTTAATCCCAGGACTTGCTAATCACTTGCTTTTAATCCCAGCATTTGAGATCTTTGCTAATAGTATTTAGGAAGCACACACACCTTTAATCCAAGCACTAGAAAGGAAGTAATATGGATGGGTAGAGAAAGGTATATAAGGCTTGAGGAGATGGTATCTAAACCCTTTTTTGCTGGAGAGGCTTTTTTGGCTGGAGAGCTTTTGGCTGAAGACTCAGACATGGCAATGGTTTCTTCCTTTATCTCCCTGATCTTTCAGCATTTACCCCAATATCTGGCACTGGATTATTTATTATAAGACCATTATAGG
This sequence comes from Neotoma lepida, assembly GCA_001675575.1. NCBI lineage: Eukaryota > Metazoa > Chordata > Mammalia > Rodentia > Cricetidae > Neotoma > Neotoma lepida. The sequence continues at coordinate 102,692 of LZPO01117226.1, forward strand.
AATTCACGCACCATCTGGTATCCAACTTTAGGGGCAAAAATTCATGAAAAAGCCACTTGCCTGTGGCTCAGGCCAGAGCTACACACAGCCAGAATCTCCATCCCAAATGTGTCAGAGTCCCTACCATGCCGCTAAATTTTGTTGCAGCCTCGCTGCAGCAAACTTCATAGGATTTTGGGCTCCAAAAGTGGAAAGAGTTAGCCCCTTTTGCACATTATCCCATGCAGACAGCTGGCTCTCTAGTTTTTTCACTTTGGCTTTCCTTCAGCCTCCTCCTTAGGCTGCTCCTATGTCATCATCTGAATCCTCATTGTCAGCAGATTTGGTGAGTCAATTGGGATTTCTTAAAGGGAAGAGTTAGTTAAAAGATAGGTTTTTCCCACGTTAAAATATGGGAAACAAGCCAGTTGGTGGTGGTGCACACCTTTAATCCCAGCACTTGGAAGGCAGAGGCAGGCGGATCTCTGTGAGTTTGAGGCTAGCCTGGGCTACCAAGTGAGTTCCAGGAAAGGCATCAAAGCTACACAAAGAAACCCTGTCTTGAAAAACCAAAAAAAAAAAAAGTGGGGGAGAACATTTTTATAATGGAGGGGGTTTGGTCTCTGATTGATAATATGATTGACAGTCTGAAAATGGAACAATTAAGTGAGAGAATAATTAATATTGATGAAATTTATGTAATGTCAATTATAAATATTATTTGTTTGATCATTTCTGCTCTATCATTTAAAAAGTTGGCTAATATGAGTGCCAAGATAAAAGTTTTAGAAAATTCTGCTAAAATAGATGCTAGAGATATTCAGACCCAGACAGAGGAATTTAAAGGAGAACCAATCTCAACATTGCATTATACCATAACTGAAAAACAGCCTAAGGCTTTCAAATAGCCAACCTTAATTTATCCAGTAAACTCACAGGAACTATCAAATGACAGATAATCCCAAGACTGTGTATGAGCTGAAGGGACTCCTGTGCAAGTGTTAGATTTGAGGAAAATCAAGGAAGCAATAGCTTTAGATGGCATCCACTCATCTTTTGTGAAGCAAATGTTAAACTCATGGTCAATTTGTAATAAAATTATCAATCAAGACTGGAAAGATTTAGTTACAGCTGTCTTAGAGGCTGGTCGATGATTACAATGGAGGAACTTGTAGAAGGATAAGGATAAGACCATTGAACAACAATGAGGCTAGAGGTATTGCAAGATCAACTTTTTGGAGAAGGCAAATATGCTAATATACAAAGACAATCTTTATATAATAGCCACACCCTGGCTTTATGCTGAATGCCAGCCTTGAGTGCTCTAGACAGAATTGAAGAAATAGGAAAGAAATTTGAGTCCATTTACAAAAGTTATATAAGGCTCAAAAGAAACTTTCACTGATTTCTTACAAAGACTGACTTCAGCAGTAAATAGGATGATACCAAATTGAGAAGCTAGACAAATAATAATTGAATCTCTGGCTTTTGAAAATGTTAATGCACAACGCAAAAGGATAATTAGGCCATTAAAAGCAAGATCAGCACCCTTGGAGGAATAGATCCAAGATACAATTAATATTGAATCTCATGATCATAATGATTCTTGGATAGGAGAGGTGATTTCCAGTGGTTTGAAGAAAAATAGTAATGACAAATATTTCCATTTCAATAAAAAAAGCTCACCTAAAAATGGCCTGTAAGCAGGTCATTCCTAGAAATAATCATTTTTCAAGAAATAATTGCAACAGAATGCCCCTCCCCTCTGGATTATGCAGAAGGTGTGGCAAAGGCAGGCATTGGACTAACAAATGTAGATCAACAAGGGGCAGACAAGGTAATCCCTTGTGTTTGCTGTTGGGAAATACCCCGAGTGACCTACTGTAGGCTCTCATGTCAAATTTGGTTCAGTTCTTTGTCACCATGGAAGAAACTCCTTCCCAGAGCAATTAAAGAACCTAATGCCTATTGTAAAAAAATCGTGCTGCTCTGGATGATAAAACAGCTTTAGAAAATAAAGCAAAAATTTAAGGAGAAACCGTAAATCAAAATTGATAAAGATTAGATTTGGAAATTCTACAAAGTTATGGTTGGGTAAGGGTTTTGCTTTTGTCTTTCAGAAGAATGAAGGCTAAGGAATCTGAAGACCACTGGGNACATGAGACATCTGAAGAAAAAGGCCAATCATCCAGAAAACTTGTCCCTAGAAAAAGATTTTCTGTAGTGAACCATGACCATGCCTAACAGTGACTTTTGAAGTCTCGAAAAAGATGATGGGAGCTCACAACGAGGATTCCATCAGGATGATGATAAAGCCAGTAAGCCAAGAAACACAACCCAAAGATCAGCTTTAGACTACAAATTGGTCAGAGCAATATCGAGATGGCTAGCTGAGATGATCCAGTCTCACAGACCACTGTAGCCAGGACAAAAGACAAGCCCTGCATTTTCCCATTATGCAGAGACTGGACAACAAATGATACAGATAGTTTGCCCAGGACTTGTCAATTAACCCAAAATTTTATATTCAGGATCCCCTAAAGATGCCTTTGCCCCCAGATAGCAGGGATTAATTTTAAGGACACAATATTCACATTCCTAAGAGATAGGGTGGGTGTTTTTTGCCTTTAAATGGGTTATGGATAATTGTCATTGTTTAGGGTGGTTGTTTACAAGTAGCATCGGTAATGGTCAGGAAAAAACAGCTTAACAAAAGAAATAGATTCAGGGTTCTTGTTTTAAAAAAAAAGAAGGAGGGATACAGATATGATAGGACAAAAGGTATAGTATTGAGTCTACTCTTACAAAAATGAATATAGATATGATAAGATAAATATATAGATTATTGAATCTACTCTTAAAATTATAGAAATAATAGAATAGAAAGGTAGATTATTGAATCTACTCTGAAAAGTAAAAAGGGAGAATATGGATTGACAAGATAAAAGGGTAGTTTATTGAATCCACTTTTAAAAAGCAACTATTAGTTTTAAATATTTTATATTGAATTGGATTTTTGTATATTGTATACAAATTATGTATATTGATACAAATTTGAGATTGCTTTTGTTAGAATATATATATATTTATATATACATAGAATATATATATATATACCCTTGTTCAAGATATCATACAGATACAGCTCTTTTAACAATGTAATGGAAATTGCTAGTCCGTGAATGTCATTCTTACCAACTAATTAGGATATAAAGAAATGAAAATTAGTAGTTAGTTATTACAATTGAACTTGTAGTCATATTAGGTATGTTTTCAAGTTCAAACAGATAATCTTAGTTAGGTCATCTTCAAACACTTCAGAGATCTGCAGAATATGGCATTTAAGATGTTTTAATAACAGACTTTTTTATGACTTTGAGACATGTTTGCTCCTGGCAACAATAATCTACTTCAGAGAATATGATAGGCATTGAAGAAACTCCATGTAGAGTTTACTTTCTTTGTTACAAAAGTTAGCCACTGGGCAAAAAAGTGCCCTTGCCTCAACTGCTGACAGTATGCTGTCCAAATTGACAGGCAGGACACAAAAGAAAGGACTGCTGAACCTTGTTTAGGGTAGAAAGGCCNTTTAGAAAATCCTGCTTCACAGATAAGTCTCTCAGATATGCTAGGCCTGTAGGTCGAAGATGGATGCCCCAATGATGCAATGGTGTCCTTCCCAAAAGATATGCTACGGCAATGGTGGCACAAATATCATGATAGTAACCAATGAATATCTGATTTTACTTAAGGCCTACACTGCAAGATGGAACACATACCATAGATTGGTTTATTAACCAAGAACTTGAGACTAGGATAAAGTCAAGAACTTGAGACTAGGATAAAGCCAAATACTACTGTTACGTAAAAGAAGAAGAAAAAATAAATATGGCAATAAAATGACTCTTTACGACATTCTGTTGTAATTATTTTTTTTTTGAGAAGTGCCAAGAAAAGTTTACTAACATGTATATCTTACATGTAAATTCTTTTTTTTTAAAAGAAAGATTTTTTTTATTTTATATTTACAGTATACATGTGATACTTTGACACAGCTACACTAGGAATTATTGCTACTAATTATTGCTAATCAATCAAGCTAGTTAACACAAGAACATTCAAGTTCCTCTTCCTCCTCCTCTTTTTTTTTATTTTATTTTGCAACATTTCCCCTTTATTCTCACATTGAATTTGTGCAGAGGACTAGATGAGACAGGAGATTTGCTTCTTAGAAGGTGAAAATGCAGATCAGGTGATAAT
>LZPO01117226.1:111850-121997 GCA_001675575.1 Neotoma lepida
ATGTGTTATTTTTTGCCTTATTTCACAATTTATTTACTTTCATTATTATTCCTTAGAAGTCTGTTTGTTTTCTAATGAGAGACAGAAAGGGGGTAGATCTGCAAGGGAGTGAAGGGGAAATAACTGGGATAAGAAGAGCGAGGGTAAACCAAAATCAAGATATTTCATAGGAAGAAAAAATAATCAATTTTCAGTAAAAATAAATAAAAAATAGATTTATTAATTTATTATTTCACCAAAATTTATTTAATTATAATTATTTATTTTATTTTAGATTATTTTTACTAAAGATAAAAATCAAATCAGTAGCAAACTACTNTTTAGCATTCATGAAAATTCAAAGAAATAATAAAACACCATTTTGAGTGATGAAGGAGTTGCAGAAGAAATCAGGAAAGAAATAAAAAATACTTGGTTATTAAATGAAAATGAAAACACAACAAAGCCATTAAACACTCTAAAGTCACTTTTACAAGGAAAATGCATAAATCTAAGCTCCTACATTAAAGAATCAAAAAGAGAGTAAATAAATCACTTGGTGGTATAACTCAAGAATGGTGGAAAACACAAAATATCAATCAAAATTCAATAAATGGCAAGAAATATGAACAGAACAGAAATTAATTAATTGGAAATAACACTATATTAAGGATGAATGAATCTAAGACCTGGCTATTTGAGAAGATAAATATGCTTTAAACCATACTCCATTAAGCTAGAAAATCTAAAAGAAATGGTTGAATTTCTAGACATTTCCAAATTACAAAATTTAAACCAATAATGGGCAACAATTTAAACAGACTCAAAAATAAGGAGATTGATAATAATAATAATAATAATAATAATAATAATAATAGCCCATAAAAATAACTAACAACTTGGCATATATGAAGGCAACTCAAGGCAGAATTTTGCTCAAATTTTAAAGAAAACCCACAAGTAATAATTTTAAAATATGTTTTTTAATATTAGAAACAGAAGGAGCACTTCCAAATTCTGTCTGTGAATCCAGTATTACTCTTATATCAAAACAAATTAACAACATAATAAAAAAAGATATGTAAAATTCAATAACCCTGAATACCATAGATACAAAAATCCCCAATAAAAGACTTGCTAAAAAAACATACATATACAAGAAAAAGGATCATTCACCATAACTAAGTAGACTTTATTTCAGAAATGCAGAGGTGCTTTGACATATATGTTAGTAAATGTAATAAACTATGTAAATGCAATTAGTGACAAAAATAATATTGTATCAATAGATGTAGAAAACCCAACATATACATCTTCATGATAAAAATCTTGGGAAGATATTATAGGAAACATTAAAGGGAACATACCTTATTACAAAAACATGTTATATATGACAAAGCCACAGCCAACATCATTCTGAGGAAAACACCTCAAAGCAGTACCATAGAAATCAGGAATGAAGCAGTGATGTTTAGTTTACTATCTCCATGACTTTTAATACAGTGCTTGAAGCACTGGTTATAAATATAACAGTAGAATGAGAAAATGACTGGAAAATGTACTGAGATGGCCAGCCAAACTAGTAGAATTGCATGAACTGTGGACCAATAGCAGTGGAGCCCCCACGGTGCTGGACTGAGCCCTCTGGGTGCTCGAGACAGTGGTTTAGTGTGACCTGTTTAGGGGGCCCCCAGGCAGTGGGATTGGGATCCATCCCTAGTGCATGAGCTGAATTTTTTTGGAGTGCAATGCCTATGGTGGGACACCTGGTGTAGCCTAGGCACAGGGAGGAGGGTCTTGGACCTGCTCCAAGTGAAAGTACCAGGTTCTGGGGACTTTCCATGGGAGACCCTGTGTTGGAGGAGGTGGGATTGGGGGGGGTGAGGGGCAAGGCTAGGGGGTGGGAGGAGGGAGGAGAGGGCATTCTGTAACTGGTATGTAAAATAAGAAAATATTTTAATAAAACAAACAAAAACAAACAAACAAAAAAACAAAATAAAAAAAGAGTAGAATGAAAATTCAAAGGATATAAATAAAAAGAAATTCACATTATCCCTTTTTGCAAATAATATTTTATTCATAAGACTCATTTTAAAAAAATGGGGCATGAAGCTAAATGCAGAGGTTTTAAAAGCAAAAGAAGAAGAAATACAGATGGTAGAGAAAGATTTTAAAGTACTTATCATCATTAGGAACATACATTAAATTACTTTGATATTTTATATCACACTGGCCAAAATGGCCAAGATCAACAAAACTGATAACAAAAATAATTGCTGACAAAATTGCTGTAAAAAGGATTCTTCATTCATAGTTGGTGAGATTGGAAACTGGTATAGCAAATATGTAAATCAATGTGAAGAATTCACAAAAGCTAAAAGAGGATCTTCAACATAACCCAGCCATACCATTACTTGATATATTCCCAAAAGACTAGAATTGTTACTCTATATATTCTTGCTCAGCTATGTTCATGGACAACCTATCTCTAGTAGTTGGGAAATAGAAATGACTTAAATGTTTTCATATGGATGATGAAAATGTGGTAAACATACACAGTGGAATTCCTTTCAATTATAAAGAGAAAAAAAATCATGAAATTTGCAAGCAAATGAATGGGACTAGAAAGTAAAGCAAGTGAAGTTCTTCAGCCTAGATGGACAAATGTTACCTGGTCTCTCTTCCTTGGAGATCCAAGCTCTGAGTCTTTAGATGTAAATATGCAATGTAGATAAGTGAAGAAACAAAAAGTAAAGAATGCCCATGAAGGAGAGGCAGTGTTCCAGTGAGGGGGATAGTAGGATATAGGTGCTATGAAGCAGAAAATGAGAAGAGCAGGATGACACTATCTGGCAAGTTGAGGAGAGTAATATGGAAGAGGGAAGGGAAAGGACAAAAAAAGCGCTGCAGAAGATTGAACAAGTCATAGTAAAACATTTTGTTTTCTTAAAATATATTTTGTATATATCCACACACATATAAATATATATAAAACGTAAATAAATTTATGCCTCTTAGCATTGTCATTCTTTCCTCAAGAGCCATAGACCATAACACACACCCACTTCCATGAGTGGGAGAGAGCCCAAGAGACTCCCAAAACAATAAGTGACTGTCATTGCTCTTGGTTGCCTCACAGAATTTGGATGTCAGATTTTATTACTGGCACCACCAAGCATATAGGACATAAGAATTGAAGGAATCAAGTGGGAACTGATTTGGAAGTCATCCCCTTGGGTATCTCGGATTTCATAAAATATAAAGTTGCTTTTTTGAGAATCCAATTGCTTTGTAAAAAGCAATTAAAAGTTCTACCCAGTTGTGAGGGCTATGATCCCAAACAATTTACAGCCTGGCAACATATTCTCATAGGCAATAATGATCTTTTGGTTAACCAACAGATATCTCTGTGGACCTCAGCCCAGCTCAACAGAAGGACTACAAACCTAGCTAATTATCAGTGATTTGTTAGGTCATAAACTGTAGAAGAGAACCTGTAGCCACTTTCCTAAACCCTTACAGTATCTATCTTTATTCTGAATTCCAATCCACAGATACATGTAACTTTCACCATTCATCAAAGCAACTCCTTTTGCAGCAGACAGAGATAACATAAATCTAAAACTTGTTAAAATGCAGAAAATAACTGACCATGTGTACTTGCCCAACTGATAAATATATAACACAATCTCCAAAACAAAATCTCAGGGGGAAATTGTATATTGCAACTGGAAAAAATTGCAAGAACCAGAGGAAGAAAAAGTCTCACTATAATATGAAACACTGTCTACTATATATGACAGGGTGTTGCACCCATTACATATTTCTATGACCACCTAAACAAGACAAGTACAAAAATACCAGTAAATGTCCCAGTATGGATGGGGGAATTCTCACAAGTTCACACCCCCAGAAAGAGAGAAAATACAGTCTTCTCCAGGGATGAGCTTTTTAATAACTTATCCAATTCCAAGTTGTCATCACTGAACACATACATATGAGCAATGCAAGATGGTCTCAGTATGTATCAGTCATACACACACATACACACATATATATGCTGTCAAAAGTTTGTCTGGTCCCACCCAACTCCTGTGGCCGCTTAGATTCGAGTAAACACACAGAGGCTCATATCATTTTTTGAACCATGGCCATGGCAGGCTTCTCACTAGCTAGCTCCTGCATCTTAAATTAACCCATTTTATAATCTATGTCGCCATGTGTTCCACGTGGCTTTACCTGTGTGCTGTTACATGCTGTTCTCTAGATGGCAAAATGGTGTCTCTCTTCCCTGCTTTTCTCCTTTTCATTCGAATCTCCTGCCTAACCTTATTCTGCCTCACTATTGGCCAAATAATAGTTGTATTTCTTTTTGTATGTGTCTGTGTATGTGTGTGTGTGACTTACAAAAATAATTTAAGATTAGACATGTCTTATGTGATATTTGGTTGTGTTGTGACACATAAAGCTTGCCTGGAGATCAGAGAGCATAGAAGCTGGATGATGGTGGCTCATTTCTTTAATCGCAGAACTCAGGAGGTGGAGACAGGCAGTACTATGTTGGGGTGAAGACCCGATCTCAGGCCTTTTGTTCAAAGGACCAGAGAGGTTGGAGTTCACTGGTGGCTCCTACTCTGTTTCTCTGCTCTTTCAAGTTATTAAACCGATATCTGACTTCTGGTTTTTACTAAAAAGACTAATTAGGTTCATGCCTCATTTGGGATCAGACTTTTCAGGCATGAATTCATGAAAAAGCTGCTTGTCTATGGCTTTTCATCCATCAGCAAGTGCTTGGGGTCTCACGCAGGAGTCACCTCCCTTCTGCCTAGATATCCTTTTTTTTCCCCAAGGCCTCTGAGCAAGTCTGTTATTTTTCTGTTGCAGTCTCTCCATAGAAAATGTCACAGACACTTGGGCTCCAAATGCTGCTGGAGTTAGCTTTTTTTCTTTTTTTTTGCACATTCCCCAGTGCAGATGGCTGGATCTTTCACTTCTTTTCTTCTATGGGTTTTGGGCTTTCCCTGGACCCTCCACTCAAGCTACTGACATACAATCAGCTGCAGCTGTCCTCAGCCAGGCTGCATACCACATATAGCCTCCACTCAGATGTGCTACACCTCACATTTCACCATCATCATCACCAGATTTGGTGAGACAATTAAGAAATCTCCCAAGACCAATTTCTTTGAAAGGGTGATTATGCTGATGTATAAAGGTCTGTATATGATGACTACACCATGGCTCTATGCCATGCAGCAGCTTTGAATGCTTGGGTCAGAACTGAAGAAGTCAAAAAGAGAACTGAGTCATTTACTAAAGTTATACACGGCTCAAAAGAAACCGTTGATTTTTTACAAAGATTGACTGCAGATATAAATAGAATGATACCAAATTCAGAAGCTAGACAAATAATAATTGAATTTTTGGCTGTTGAAAATGCTAGTTCACAATGCAAAAGAGAAATTAGGCTTTTAAAGGTAAAATCAGAACCCATAGAGGAATGGATCTGAGAAACATTCAATTTTGAATTTTATGACTATGATGATGCTTGGATAGGAGAGGTGATTTCCAGAGGCTTGAAGAAAAATCAAAATATCAAGTGTTTTAATTGCCACATAAAAGGTCACATAAAAAGGGATTGTAAACAGGAAGTTCCTAGAACCAATATTTTCTCTAGGAATAATCCAAACAGAAGGGCCCTCCCTTCTGGAGTATGCAGAAGGCATGTCAAAGGTTGACATTGGACCAATGAATGCAGATCAACAAGGGACAGCCAGCATAATCTTTTGCCATTGGGAAATGCCTTGGGAGACTTTCACACTCAAATTTGGCTCAGCTATTCCCTGTTACTGTGGNAGAAATTAATTAAAAGACCTAATGCCTATTGTAAAAAATACATACTGCTCTGGATCATAGAACAACTTTAGAAGATAAAACAAATACTTCAGGAGAAACCAGAAAGAGGATATTTTGGCGGACTTCCAAAAATGATCAAAGACCAAAGTTAAAGGTATAAATAAATAACATTGTAATTGAAAGTCTTGTAGACACAGGGGAAGATGAAACAGTAATTGCATCCAAATCTTGATTTCCAACTTGGCCTCTTCAGGACATAAATATTCAACATTTATGGATTGGAACTTTATCTCAAGTAAAACAAAACACGAGATTGGATTGAATGTATAGGGCCAGAAGGACAGAGAGGAAAATTAAAGCCACTTGTGGCTAAAATAGCAATGAATTATAGGGACATGATTTGTTATAGCAATGGAATACCAAGATTAGCATTCCTTCAATCACAGAAACAAACCATAAACTAACATGTGTTTCTGGGAAAACTATAAAAAGATATTATAAAGAGCAGTTACCAAACATTCAAGTTACACAAATACAGTGCACAAGAGCTGTTGATTTTTCAAAGGTACCAACAGTCTTATCTGTAAAATGGTTGACTGATAAACCTGTCTGGGTGGAACAATGGCCTTTGACATTATAAGAATTACAGGCCTCAGAACAGGTGGTAAAGGAGTAGCTAAATATTCAACATATTGATGAATCAAATAGTCCTGGGAATTCTACTATATTTGTTATTAAAAAGAAATCTGGAAAATGGAGAATGGTAACAAATCTAAGAGCTGTTAATAATGAGATTCAGCCAATGTGCTCTTTACAGTCTGGAACTCCCCTGCCTTCTCTATTACCTAGTGGGGGGTCTAATATTTATTTCAAAGACTGTTTAATCACTATACTTTTACAGGAAGAAGAGAAAAATTTGCCTTCATGGTGCCTACTTACAATAATCCTTAGCCTGTTAAGAGATATCAATGAAAGTTTCTCCCACAAGGGATGTTATGCAGCCCCATACAGTGCCAATATTTTGTATGTCAGCTGTTGGAAATGATTTTTGTACAGTTTACTCAATCTATAATTTATTGTTATATGAATGATATCTTACTAGATAATTCAAATGTAGATACTTTAGAGAAAATATTTGAGGAAGTAGAGACAATTTTGCCTTGTGGGGAATTACAAATTGCTCCTGAAAAAATACAAAGAGGAAAGGATATTATTCACCTATTCACCTAGGATATAAAAATAGCTTTATAAAAAATTCAACCACAAAAGGTACAAATCAAGAGAGATCAATTGCAGAATTTTAATGTCTTTTAAAAATTGCTGGGAGACATTAACTGGTTAATCCACAATTGGATTAACAACTCAAGAACTGTGTAGTTTGTTTCAAACCTTACAAAGTGACAAGGACTTAAATTGTCCAAGAAAATTATCAGCTGAAGCTGAGAAAGAATTGACTTTAGTAGAAAAGAAATTACAGGATGCACATGTGGATCATTTGGACCTAGAACTTCATTGCATTCTGGTTATTTTTCCTTCTAAGCATTCAACTTACAATGAATTTTAATGCAGAGAGAAGATAATATCTTAGAATGGATATTTTTACCACAAAGACAGAGTAAAAATATTAAATACCTATGTTTAAAGGTTTCTGAATTGATTCTAAAAGGAAAATTTCGACTTCTTCAATTAGAGGAATAGACTGAGCAGAAATTGTAGTACCTTTTACTAATGCTGAAATATCCTCTTTATGAGAAAAAAATCAACATTGGCAAAGAGCTTGCAGTAATTTTGGGGGAGAGACTAATAACAAATATCCCAAAAGCAAGATAATTCTGTTTATGGGGAGAACTAACTGGATCCTTCCTCATATTGCATGGAGAGCACCAATTTCTGGAGCCCCTACATTCTATAATGATGACAATAAATCAGGAAAGGCAGGTTATAAATCAGGAAAGATGGATACAGTGGCTCAAACTCGTGATTCTGTTCAAAAGTCAGAAATATATGCTAATCTTGTGGTATTATTAGATCTTCCAGAAACTCTTAATATAGTTACTGACTCTCAATATGCAGAGTTGTTTTACATATTAAAACTGCTGAACTTATTCCAGATGATACAGAATTGACCTTGTTATTTATTCAGTTACGAGAAATAATCAGAAATAGAAATCATCCCATATATATAGCACATAATAGATACAGGCCCTCTAGTACAAGGTAATGTTGAAATTGTTCAACTACTGGTAGTAAATTTGCTAGAAGCCTCAGAATTTCTTTAAAAGGACATCATGCCAATATCAAGGGTTTCAGAAAAGATTTCTCCATCACTTGGCAACAAGCCAAGGAACTTATAAAAATGTCCTATTTGTTCCTTGTATAACCAAACTTGACTACCTGCAGGAAGTAACTCAAAGAGTACTCAAAGAAATGAAATTTAGCAAATGGACATGTTTCATTTTGCAAAGTTTGAAAAATTAAAATATGTACACTACACCATACATACATATTCATGATTTCAATAGGCTATTGCTTTGAGTTCTGATAAGGCTGGTTATGTAATCCCACATATTTTAGAAGTTATGGCCATAATGAGAATACCTGTACAAATTAAGACTGACAGTGCTGCAGCACATGTCTCTAGTAAAATGAAACAGTTTTTTGCATATTACAACATAAATCATATTACAGATATACCACACAATCCTACAGGGCAAGCAGTTATAGTAAGATTGACTCAAACTCTAAAAGATATGCTTAATAAAGAGAAAGGTGTAATAAATATCCCCAGAAATAGATTCCATAATATTTATTTGTGGTTATATTTTATCTGTGTCCCCCAATAAAATTTATCTGAAGATCAGAGGAAAAATGGGGCAGCCAGCCACTAGTAGTAAAAACAAAAGTCTTGCAAGTTAGCACACGCCCTTAATCTGTTTGGTCTCTGTAGGGAACTAGTGGAAGGTGGTGGTAGCACACACCCTTAATCCGTTTGGTTCTCTGTGAGTCCAAGGTCACATTAGGGAACTAGCAGAAGACGGTGGTGGCATATGCCTTTAATCCCAGCATCAGCCATAGAGTTCTGGAGGTCTGTGCAGACAAACAGGAAGTGATGTAGCTTGGTGGAGATAGGAAATGAGTTAGCAGAATGAACAGGCATAAAAAGCCAGGTTAGACAGGAAGTCGCTCTCTTCTCTTTGCTTTGCTCTTTGGAAGCAGTGGCAGTGTTGGTGAGGTGAGGCTAGCTGGTGGCTTGCTCCTAATTCCTCTGATCTCTGTCAGATTTTCACCCTTATTTCTTGTTCTGTATGTTTATTAATAAGACTGTTTAGAAATTCGTCTTACATCTGTTCTAGATGTGTATAAGAGATAGGTGTGTGTGTGTGTGTGTGTGTGTGTGTGTGTGTTGACCTCAGAATGGGAACCAGGATATGTGATACATTTGGGAAGAGATTTTGCTTTTGTTTCCACAGGTGAAGAAAAGCTGTGGATACCAACAAAACTGATAATAATTAGACCTGAACAAAAGAGACCTCTTGATTAGAAGAGGTGCTAGTTCATCAACCAGTGTGACCAAACAATCTAAAATAACNTATAAGACTAACAAATACTTTTCATTTGATCAGATATAATAAAATTTTATAAATCTTCTCAAATGTTTCTTTCTACTCTTTTCTACAGATATATAATACAAATGGTCTTTTTGTATTCCTAGGTCAATTTAAAATTAAAACTTGTTTGAGGGTGGAATATGGCTCTCTCCTTCTCTAAACCCAAGCATGCTTCTTAAAATGAAAATCCAAATTCTCTGTCTTATGTCAGTAGAGCCACCTGATTGATATGAGAGAAAAGAAAAGCCAAAATTAAGGGACTATTTAATTGCTACTAATCTCATGATTCCTTAGTTTTATTTTGACTCTTTAAAATTTTTCTTAAGGGCCGGGCGGTGGTGGCNCATGCCTTTAATCCCAGCACTTGGGAGGCAGAGGCAAGCAGATCTCTGTGAGTTTGAGGCCAGCCTGGGCTACCAAGTGAGTTCCAGGAAAGGCGCAAAGCTACACAGAGAAACCCTGTCTCGAAAAAGAAAAAAAAAATTTTTTTTCTTAAGATATAAATATTATATCAAAATTTATAAGATTAATACATATATATTTTAAACTTTTTGTAATGACATTAATGGTCATATAGAGTGCTGACTAATTATAGAAAGAGTCTTCATCTAGCTTTCAGTATATGATTTCAGGTTTGAGTCTCTATCAGGTAGCTAGGAATTAAGTTTTTTGTATTCTGGATATATATAACAAATTATGGTCCT
>LZPO01117227.1:25152-38118 GCA_001675575.1 Neotoma lepida
CTCTGCTACCCAAATGCTAGGATTAAAGGTGTGCATCACCATGCCCAACATTGTGGAATATTTTTTAGATTCTGTGTTTTCCAAAAACAAAAATTAGCCTAAAGCCACACATGGCTATTGAACACTTGAAGTACTGCTGCATGACTAAGGAACAAATTTTGAACTTTATTTAATTTCAATTCATTTACAGTCACATATGTCTAGTGCCTACCATAAGGACAGTACAGCTATGGAGTACCTTAAAAAAAGAAACACACGCACACATACAGGTTTTACTTAGTATCTAACATTTATTAAAAATGGAAGATNACAGACAGCATGAGTAAGACTGCCTTTTTCATTAAACAAGCTTAATTAATCTACCTTTGACTAATAAATGAACATAGTTACTAACACAAAACATTTTGAGAATAAGTCTATGCCAGTCTGTGAAACTTAAAACAAAACAAAACAAAATTAAGATTTTCCAAAGCAGAAAACAATCATAGACATCCCTCTAGTGGCAAGATCGAAACAAACAAACAAAAAACAAAACAAAAAACAAAAAAACAAAACCCCACACACAAAAAATAAAAACAAAACATGAGAACGGCACCTGAATCTACACATACAACTGATCACAGACATTTCTGGAAACTTAACTTTAAAAGATTCTACAGCAATATATAAAGAAAATAGATCGTTTTTGTCAACAACAACCACAACAAAATCAACCTAATTTTCTCTTACTGAGTGAATGATAATCTCTCTAGAAATCTGACCTCTTCAGAAAAAAATGTTTTGCGCATGACTTTTGGGAGACTTAGACTCTCACAAAACAAGTTTATAGAGTCCAATCAAACTGTGAACCAATGACAAGGACAATTCTCTCTTAGTGGGAAATGCTCAGGGATGGAAGTCTAAAGTAGTAAGCAGCAGTGGGGTTGTTTAAAGAGATAATTAAGATGGAATGATCACCACAATTCTTAATGACCAAAATGACTCCTTCTGTTCTGATATTGGGTTCAAAAGACAGTTCTGACACATAGCAAGCTTCAGTTACAATCATACATACTCGCTTAGACATAATGGCTAAAATATTTTCATGTGCAAGGAACTCAAAATAGAAACCAAGTGTGTTATAACTATCATTATTCCCTCACATAGCTTCGAGAAAAACAACCAGGTTTTATATACACTGTAGTAAGTACAGAATGTACAGAAGACTGTTGTATATACAAAAGTGCATTAATATAGAATATATTTTTCAGGAATACAGGAAAAAGTCCTGGTTAACAATCTAATACTTTATAGTATTTAAGACTACTTGCAGATTCTCTGAACCAGTTATCTTCCTACTTACTTTGGTTATGATATTGATGCTACATAACTAATTTTTGAAAAGTGGTGAGAGTTCCACAATTTGCAACTCTTAACCATCTGTGAAATGTTTCATATGTACTTGTGTTTATTGTTAATTTCTTTTGGTAACAGATTAAAATGCCAACACAAAGATTTATGGATAATATTTTTATCTAAACTAGAGTACTCAATCAGGAAATTAAATTCACCCACTACAGGAAGAGATACTATCAGCTCCACTCTATAAAATCCTCGAAATCTCAATGTAAATCCAAGAGGTCAGCTTCAGTTTGAGATCAAGCAACTTCACAGAACAAGCTATGATTGTTCTGAACAATTCAGCATCTTAACTGTGTACTTGTCATCTGTACACATTAATTCTACAATTACCTTGACATAGTCAAAACAGATATGCATTAATTAAGCAATTCTTCCCCTTCCCACCCCATCCCTCACCACAAAAAGAGCACAGATTTCCACAGGTTCCATTCACCACAGAGATGTAACAGAAGAAACCTTACAATAAAGAGAAACTACTACATACTGAAATCAGCAAAGACCACATTGGGTTTTCCGAGTTTGGCATGAACGTCAAATTAAAATGCAATTTGCCATTTTCTGGTCTAGGTTGAAACATCAATAACCTCAATTCAAAAAATAATTGGGCAGGGGAGCTGAAAACAAATTTAGTACTTAAGAAATGGAAATTTAATTGTAGTGAGCCAACTTGGATCTTGAGCTATGGCATGCAACTGCCTTACTCTTAACACCCAGTTAGAAGAATTGTCAGAGTTCCTTCTAAGTCTCATAAACAACGTAAATTACTTTTCAGAGATCAAATTTAAACATTCCAAGGATTGTGTTCCAAATACTGTACTGACAGAAATGCCTAGCTCAAAATACCCAAGAGGCTTCTTACATATTTAATAATGTTCAATTTTAAGATAAAATTTATCTCACTGTATCAAGTTTAAATCTACTGCGAAGTTACCATACTAGATTTTTACTCAAATACTTATTTTCTAATAGTCCCTTTCCTAATAGTCCCTTTCAAGATGCAATTCATTTCTAACTTAAATATGTTGAACGTCAGTGCATTCAACATTCACACTATTGTTGAATACAAAAGAACGATATTATTAGCTAAGCCAAACTGACTTCACCCTCCATCAATTCCAAAGAATTCTTGAAGACAGAGTGCTAAGAGGTAATGTGTTAAAGAAGAGAGGACAGAGTGCTCCAATGATTACACAGATGAATCCAAGGAATCCTTAAAGTTATCAGAAGAAAATACCTTGTTAGATAATCTTGCTTCTCGAAGAGTTTTTCTCTAGACCCTAAAAGTTCTCTTTCATGATATATGTTACCTAGTTTAAAAAGGTATACTCCCCAGTAAAAAAGGTATACTCTGGGTCCCAAACACCAAGGAAGCTAAGGGGAAAGGATCACAAGTTCCAGACCAGCCTGGACAACATAGCAAGTTCAAGGCTAGACTGAAGTATGTAGGGAGACCCTGTCTTAGAAAGAAAAGAAATAAAAAGCATCCTGGCCTCAGACTTTTTCCCCAGTGGATAAAAACAATAGGTTAACCAAAACTTTACGTAAATGCAAGGCTCTTCAATAATCTGGTGAATCAAAACTAGTTTTAAGCAAAAGATCTGAAGGGTTTTATTTCATTTTATTCTATTACTACTGATTGGTAAGTTTTGCTTACTAATATCCAAACCCCATGAGCATTATATGAACCAAATTATAACATTCTGATTGAGTTTGGAAAAGCCTGATATTGATGAAAATGACAAAATTCACCACCTTTAAGGCACATGAGGCTACAGAGAAGCCATGAAAAAAAGTCTGCTAAGAGAATCCAAAACAAACAAGACGTCTATAGAGTTTATGTAATAACATTTTTGGCTTAAATATGAAGATATACAATAAATTTTACAATTTTTAAAGCTCAACAGAATCTGGATACCTTTATATAATAATTTCTTATAATTTTTCCTTTTGAGGGAATTTACCACTTTTAAAAGCTAAAAAAAAAATGAGATGTCTATGCACACTATAGGTCATTATTTTATAAGTCAGCTTCTGGGATTTAATTCAGCAATATCTAACTTACCCAAAAAAACAGAGGAACTCAACAAAACCGCCACTATCTACCACAGAATGAAGAAAAAGTATCATTTTACTCTAAGTTCTTGGTAAGATAGAATGAACTAGCCCTTTACAACCTACTAAATTCTAGAACACCACCTTCCTTTAATCAGTTGCAAAACTGTATAAAAATACATGCCATTTTGCTTAACCCATTGCTCACACTTTTAAAAGCTGTAATAAGGACTGACATACTCTTCCAAGATCCCTAATAAAAAGTCTCTGGATAAATCTGTTAAGAGGAGACTAATTCACTCCACCATCAGTTTTGTACAGAAGATAACCAACACTGGAGCAAATTCTGGACTTCTCATCCATTCACTTATTTATCCATACGTATTTACAATCTACTTCGATCATATTCACCCACCATCTTTTGCCCCCCCCTTTCCTTTTCACTAGAGCCTTTCCTCTTCCCAAATAGTGCACCCTTCTAATTTCATGAGATGCATTTTATTAAATCTAGATTCCACATGTAAAACAAAACCACAATGTTTGTCTTTTCTGAGTCTGGCTTGCTTTGTTTAACATGATGATCTCTATCTAGTTCCATCCATTTTCACGCAAATGGCATAATTCCAGTTTTCTTTATGGCTGAATACAAGTATGCTCTGTGTATATGCCACATTTTCTTTATTCATCTGCTGATAGGCATCCATTTATTGACTACTGGGCACAGTACTGTGATAAACATGGAAGTACAAGTATTCCCTTCATATGCTGAGTTCATTTATTTTGAGTATATACCCAGGGATGGTATAGCTGGATGATAATATAGTTCCATTTGTAGTTTTTTAAAAAAGAACTTTCATATTAATTTCCACTGGTACAGCCAGTTTATATTATCACCAGCTATATATACAGATTCCTTCCTACCCTCTACTCTCACCAGTATTTGCTCCTAGTTTCCTTGATGATAGTAGCCATTATGACTGGAGGAAGACAGAATCTCAACAGTTTTGATTTGCATTTCCCTGATTTTCCTTCTAATTAACTGATTAAGTAGGCTTTCCATTGAAAAGGAAAAAAAAGATACTGACTTGAATTTGTTTTAAATATACCTCATAGAGATACCAGATTTAATAAACTACCACCTATTTCAACAATTCTCTCTGAATTATCTACATGAAACATCCTAACAGGTAACAGACCACAGCACAATAACAAAGACAGAAGAGACTTTTGTCTTTTTGTGATAGTTTCTATTTTGGAGGGAAAGAGAAAGGCTTTAATCTCTCTTAGATCATAAACAAGTCCAGTACTTCCACTTTTAATTTTAAATGAAAGTAGTGTTTTCAATCTCCTCCAAATAGACTTTATATTCTGGTTCTACCATATAGAGTGAATCTGGACTTACACAAAATTTCATGACACATTTCTATAAATACTCAAACCTTTATAGACATTAAAAATCTGCCAATGGCACTTTGGTAAACTTATTCAATAGTGACTTAAGTTAAATCTAAGTAAAGAAGACTACATGATTTTTGGGAGCATAGAGGAATTGGTCTTAAATTATATCCTGAACCAGTTTTGGATTTTCTTCTACTGAGTATCAAGAAATACATAGTTTGCAATTGTGTGATGAATAAACGTTGCTCTGTATCTCAATGCTGTCCATCTTCATTGGAGAACAGAAAGAGCATGAGGATACTTCCTCTGTGGGATTTTGCTAATGCTAAGGGAAGGCAGAGAGTTTAGATGTATTTGTTTCTCTTCTCTGTTCTATTTCTGTGCTTGGAAGGGAAAACAGAGTACACCTTTCATCAAGTATTCTAGGGTCCAACCCCAAGATCTCTTTGGTCCCTCTAAACTAGAGTACCAAAGGAGGTAGGAGGAAAGTCAGAAATACTACTTGAACTGAAAGCACACATATTCATGCTTTTACTTTAGTAGCATTAAATTCTGATCTTAGAGGGCACTCAAAATTTACAGCCAGACCACAAACCTCAGCAATGCTCATGGTACTAGTTTTTACCCTCAATTTCAATTCTTTAACCTCCAAAGAAGCAAAATAAAATAAAAATTTTAAATGTGTACAAAACTTTAGTAGCACTACGTAGCCCACACTGGCTTTGAACTTGCAATCCCCACCCCAGCTTCCTGAATGCTAGGATTAAAGGCATGTACTAACATACCAGGATGAAATCTTCACTTTTAATTTAGTAAAATTTAAGCCTTTATATCAATTAAAAATGAAGAAATTTAAGTTGTTAATCTTTTTGAAGAACTAAAACCTTATTAACCTCCCGAACTCTGTAGTCTTTTCAAAATATTCATTACACAATCAGTTTGCCTTCTAAATGCTATAATAGAAATGAAAGTCAGAAAGCAAAATGATTGTCAGTAGTCTCGGTTTCTATCTTCTCTAGCCTGTGTGAATGCTCCAAGACTTATAGAAGAAGAAAAGGAGTCAGACTATTTCTAAGTTCATGATAATGAATTCTTTGAAAACATTAAAAAACTCCATAATTTCACATTTAGACTTAGAGTCCTATTAGGAACCCACAAAGGTGTTTTCTATACTCCACTGCTTTGTATACTCACAGCAGTTTCTAAAGTTTGGTAGAACTCTAATTGGTCTATCAGTCAATTTGGAACATTAACCTGTTCACATGCCTGTAAGCTATTAAACTAAATATATAAAATTGGAGATGTGCTGCATAAAAAAATTTTTTTTGATAGAGAAAAACAGATAAATTATCTAGTTTGGAGATTATCTGACAGCCTAAAATGTAAGGCTGCAATGGGAAAGTTTGATTGGTACCATTAATTAGAGTCTCCATTTGAAAATTAATCAACACAGCATTAAGTCTAAAATTTCGCTAGTGTAGCATTATTTTCTCAGTAGTTATTAATTGCAGAAATGATTCTCACTTGACATGAAGTATAGAAAAACAAAAAACCACATCTAATTGGAAAAGATTAGGGCCTTTTCTTGTACCTTTGCATTAATACTTAATGAAAACGGAACTAAACCTAATGAAGGCACTATTGTAAACAGCAATGCATACCTTATGCGCACCCTCACCTCAAAAAAGATTTGCCCCTAGGAACTGATAATTATACTATGGCCCTCTTGAAAAAGTAAACTACGAAATCTTATCATTAAGAAGGGAACTGAATTACGGACTCTACATAATAAACTACTTGTCATCAGTACTTTGAAATCCCCAAAACTGTAAATGTACTAGTCTTTGAAAAGCCCACTTAATCACCATAAAGTTAAAATAGTTAAGACATTTACCAGTGGTTCTTAAAATCAGAATGTGCATGAGAATAACCTGGTATTGATTAAAACACAGTGCTGCCCCAAATCCACACTGCCTGTGGGTCTGGAATGGAGTTCAAATGCAATTCTAATATCTTTTCAGGTGATGCTGAAGCTGTAGGTACTGGGACTACCCTCTGAGAACCACTGGCCTAAATTATTAATGGTACATCAGCACAAACCTAACCAAACTTTTGGTCAAGATACATGTAAACCAATGAGGACAGACTAATGCTTAGAAACAATGCTGATAAATTCACCCTATTACATTAAAACATCAACATCTGCTTCGTGGTCTTCTTCAGTCACTTTCAAGGACAGCACCTCTTCATTAAGGAAGAGCCCACTGAGCCTCTCCTTCCGGGCCTGCCTCTGCTCCTTCAGCTGCCTCTTGCGGAAGGCCTTCTGCTGTAATTTTCGCTGCTTGGATCGTTTCTGCGAAAGTGAAAAGTATAAAGTCAGTAAGGTTTAGACATTGCTATATGCAGCCCAGGGTTTTGTGGCTCAAATTCAATGTTTTCTAAATTTTAGGAGTTGTTCAAGTTTCTCTGCAGAGTGATTCTTACACCAACAAGTAATCTATTGGCTTAGATGTAAAAAAAAAAAATAAGATTCTATTTTTATGGCATTTGACTAGTGACTCTTTTGGCTAGCAAGGGTTAATACTTGATCAATTGGGGTAGCTATGGATAACAAAATACTGTGAAGAACTGTATTTTTTAAAATCAAATTAGGGTATACTGATATCAACACAGCAAAAATAAAACACTAGAGCTACACTGAACATAAAATGCAGAAAATATTCTACACCAGAGTACTAAAAATCTTCCAATGGCTGTGAAAGAATCACACCTTCCTAATATCAGGCAAATGCTATCTTAAAAGCCTGTTAGGAACCCAGTAGATACTTAATCCTCATCACTGGTAAACTAATACCAAAAGAGAATGACCACACATTCAGTGAAATCTCTTGGTAACCATTAAAGATGGCTGTTTCTTCTAGTTTGACAAAAACAAAACAAACAAAAACAATACAAAATGGGGAGGGAATCACTGTATATCTTTTGATTCTCTTTGCATCTTTAAATTGGCTCCATTCTGTGCCACTGCAAGGAACCATTCCTACTCCCATGCTGAGCCACATACCCATTCCATGTACACTTCTACTTACTTTTACAAGTGCCCAACAATAAGTTTCAACAACAAAAGAACAGAAGTTGATTAC
The DNA here is from genome assembly GCA_001675575.1 of Neotoma lepida. Taxonomy (NCBI): domain Eukaryota; kingdom Metazoa; phylum Chordata; class Mammalia; order Rodentia; family Cricetidae; genus Neotoma; species Neotoma lepida. The sequence continues at coordinate 33,147 of LZPO01117227.1, forward strand.
AGAAAGCGTTATTATATTTTTTAATTAGTCAAGGAACAGTTAAGGCTAAAACATCAAGAAAACACTGAAAATACACACACACACATACACACACACACACACACACACACACACACGTTCACACCAAAGACAGAACAGTTTTAGGAGCTAATAGACAGCAACATTAGCAACATAGTAAGATTTGCTCAGTAGTGAGCTGCAATCTTGAGAATCAGCTATTATTTTCTTATTTCCAGTATTTCTTACTGAAAATGAACATAAAAATCAGAGAAGACTGAAGGTGGCATGGTTGTGGGTTAAGAGTATTTGAAAGCACTAAGCCTTGAGTGCTTTCCTCAACAGCTGTGCATTCTGCTTGTTCCATCAAAACCAAAACCCACAGGCAGCCAGAGTGGGACAATTTTTAGTTTGCAAGAGATTGAAAATGAAAGCATACTAATGTTAATATTGAAAGGTAAAGTTTTGTATTGATTAGTCATTTTACTTTTGAATCCCGAATCCGCTCTGCTGCACTTGCAGACAGGTTGCTGTCACTGTGTGCTCGACTCATGTTGGCACTGGAGTTTGAAGCAGAGTTTCCAACACTGGACCCACTGCTGCTTGCAGAACTGACCATGCTGGCACTGCTGCTGCTGGCGCTAGCACTGGCACCGCTCACTCCACTGGTGCTTGCACAGCTAAAATTGCTTCTCTTCCAGGCCTCCCTTGTAGGCCGTTGACGAGGGCTATGCTCCTTGATATAGTTTCTGACCTTAGGAACATGGACAAGCACTAGTAAGTATTGGACCTTGAGATTCCATTCTCAAGATGCTGGAGAAGAAACAATCAGCCAGGTGGTAATGGCGCATGCCTTTAATCCCAGCACTCGGGAGGCAGAAGCAGGTGGATCTCTGTGAGTTCGAGGCCAGCCTAGTCTACAGAGTGAGTTCCAGGACAGCCAGGACTACACAGAGGAACCTTGTCTCAAAAAACCAAAAAAGAAAAAAGAAAAAAACAATCATAGTGTGTTTAATCAAAGTGCTTCAGGTGTATAAAAGAGGTGGAATAAAAGGTTATAAGAAATATCTAAATACAGAAATAAATAGCAAGTCAGGTACATTAATTCTAGCACTTGAAAGGCTGAGGCAGGAGGTTTGCAACTAGTTTCTGCCCAGCATGAGCTTAATATTGCATTCTAAGCCAGTCTGGCCTATAGATTGAAACTGTTTCAAAACAATACTCAAGAGAGGGGCAGGGGAAGAACAGCATGAAGGAAAGGAAGGGAAGGGAAGAAGGGCGGAGGAGGAGGAGAAGGAGGATCAAAATACCAGCAGTGTTCAAAACTCTAGCAATCACATAGACCTAACTTATGAACTGTGGACCAACAGATGTGGATCCTCCATGGGACTGGACTAGGCCCTCTGTATAGACGAGACAGTTGTGTAGCTTGATCTACTTAAGGGGCCCCCTGGCAGTAGGAACAGGATCTATCCCTAGTGCATGAGCTGGCTTTTTGGAGCCCACTACCTATGGGGAGACACCTTGCACAGCCTTGAGGCAAGGGGAGGGGCTTGGACCTGCCTGTGCTGAATGTACCAGGCTCTGCTGACTCTTCAAGGGAGACCTTATCTTTTTGGAGGCGAGAATGAGGGGTGGGTTGGGGGAGAAAGGCTGGGGGGTGGGAGGAGGGAGGGGAAGGGGATCTGTGGTTGGTATGTAAAATGAATAGAAAATTTCTTAATAATAAAAAAATTAAATAAAAATTATTTAGCAAATTCTATTGGCCTTCAGAATTTGAAGTTTAAGAAAAGAACACTGAAACAGAAACAACAAAATAAAACAGATTTGGTTATACATTTTAAAAGATTTCCACTAAAGATGAGTTAAGTATACTAATGACTTTATGTCTGACTACTGTGCATTTCCCCCTAAATTTTAGTGAGGGGACAATGATACCTGACTTTAAATGTAACACATCGACTTACCACACTAGAGAAACTAGCAGAAATGTGGAAAAATATTCCCTGTTATGAGAAATGACAGATTTTTCACAAATGCTAAATGCAAGACACCAAAATTAGAGAATTAAAAGCCTTTTAATTAAAGCATGCACCAGAGAAAAGGTGCAGCAAAAATGTTATTTGGAAGGGATTGGAAATGTACATTTCAAAACATTGGAGGAAAAATTCCTTAGATTTCACTCTGCACAGTCTGTTACTCCACAAGACTACTCAAATCCTCAGCACAGATGCCTGCCCACCTGCAAATGTTGCTAAGTAGAACTTGGAGGTTTCAGTTTTTATTTTGGCTTTGAGACATTCATGATCTCATATATTCCAGGCTAGCCTTGAAGTCCCTAAGTAATCAAGGACAATCTTGATCCTTCCAGCTCTACATCCCAAGTGCTAGGATTACGGCATGTGCTACTACTCCAGGTTTTAATTAGTAGTTTGAGTCTGATAATTCATCTGTTGTAAACTGAGCGCAAAACTATACCTTAGTTCAGCCATCCTTTAAGTGGTGAAATAAGTTTCAAGACCTATATAACTAAAAGCAACTTCTAGATCTTCACTCACCAGACACATAAAACTTCTTAGAACCATATGCTCTCAAATATTACTGTCATTTTTTTCTTTTTCTTTGCAGTTGTGGGGATTGAATTTAGGGCTCTGTGCATGTTACACTCTACCACTGAGCTACAACTCTTAGCTCAGCATCATTTTTTTCTAATGTTACCTCTTACAGTAGTGATTCTGGTCTTGATAGTATATGAATATGCATATGATTATATAAACCTACATTTTATAAGATGGTGGCATCTTCAATAGATAAACAATCTATATTTACTTTACATACCTGCTTCAATTTTTCATCTGTGAGACAGTTAAGTTCAATAATGAACTCACTGTCAGTAGGGGAGATCTGAGCAGAAGGATCAATGATTTTAATAATATCAAGCTGCTCCCGAAGGCCCATCTCAGTACTGACTTTACGGCTCAGATACTCAATATATTCCACCTACGTGAAGAAAAATTACAACAAACAATATCAATGTTAATACCTGACTTTTACTATGTGAATTAGGACACGTTTTAGACATTACAAGAATTATTTTGCCCAAGACCTCAGTGAAGAACCAACCACTGTCTGAATACGAAAGCTGATTATTTCTTAGGATCATTGCTAAGAGGTCATAAGTTCATTTGTTTCCTAGAAAAAAAAAGTTAAAACTCAATTTCAGACTTATCAAGCAATTCACATAACTCAGTGGTTACAAAGAGGTAATTAAAGCAGCTTCCACATCTTCTCTATGTACACATAAGCTTTTTTCCACATACACTTTTAATTAAGAATGTCTACATATTTACCTGCTCATCATTTGTCATCGCACTCCAAGCAAGTTCATCTAGATTCCGGTGCTTGTTTTTCTTTTTAGGAAGCAGGCAAGGTGAACTGGGAATACTAGGTATGACATCAGAAAGTACATCACTTCCACTGGCAATATCACTGCCTGGCAACTTTAGAAAAGTAAGAAGCACAGGGGTTAAAGAAAGTAAAGGTTGAAAACTGCATTTGAAATATGGTAACACGTTTTATACATCAATTACGAGTTACTTTAGCCATGCACGACTGGTTACCCATGCCTGTAATCCCCATACTCAGGAAGTAGAGAGGGGGCAATCACAGGAGTCTAAGGACAGCCAGAGCTACAGAGCCAGTCTCAGGTGACCCTAGGGTACAGAAGATTATGTGTCAAAAACAAAATAAAATTTACTTCAATACAAGACTAATGTAAATACACAATCAGGATCTTTCAGGTAGATCAATACTGAACCATACCTATTTTATACAAAAGGACCAATGTCAGGACAGTCTCTTTGAATATATCCCATGAAAATGTCAGGACAGTCTCTTTGAATATATCCCATGAAAATGTACTTTCTAAACAGCATAAATCATAAGTAAGAATTACTAAAATGCTAATTTAAGTTTCAAATGTCACTAAGATTTTTAATTTATAGCCATGATATTATCAGAGCCCATAAAGCATGATAAATAAGCAGTACTGATCTCTATCACAGGGGACCTGAGCTATCTGCCACTAACTGACTTTATTCAGGACACATAATTCCATGAATTCTTCTCCTCAAGTGCATAGTAACAATAAAAGAACAACTAAAGTAATTTAAAATATGCTATTGATATAAAGCAAAAACTCTTTCAAGAATGGAAATATTAGAAAATAAGAAAATAGAAGACAATGTATAGACAAAGGAGAAATAAAAACTAAACCCAAAACACAGAAAAATCAAATCAAATCCGATTAAAGCAAGACAAGTATTAAGACTATATTGCCTCTAAAAAGAGTGGATTAAACAGCTTTATTAATGTATACTTGATAAACAAAAACTACACAGTGTATAATTTGATATATTTGAACATGAAACCAAAACATGTCGCATCAAAGTGATAAGCATATAAATATCCTCTAAAATTAGTTAATTTAATATAATTTTTTCTTTTTTATTATTAAGAAATTTTCTGTTCATTTTACATACCAAACATCAAAAATTAGGTAAAATCTTTTCCTTTCTTAGCAATTTTCAAAGAATATTTTCATGATTTCAAGCTACATCAATTTTTTTTGGTTTTTGGGTCTCTAGAAATTACAACTCTGGATGATTTCTAGGCCTTGAATTTTCCAAAAGAGCAGAACTTTAGTACTAAAAACTATTGCTTTCATATGTATTTGAAATTTTAATACACACATGGCGCTATAATAGGTATAGGGGATTCAACAGAGGGGAAATCATGTTCATTACACAAAAATTTTATACTTGGGAAGGTAACACAATACCATCCATATACAATTGCACAATGCACCACATGGTGGATGTAAAAACAGAGACAGGCAGATCCTTGGGGTTCACTGGCCAATCAGCCTACATTAACTGATGAGCTTCAGGTCAATTAGAGACAGTATCTCAAAAGA
>LZPO01117227.1:61616-78181 GCA_001675575.1 Neotoma lepida
CGGTTAGCGCCTCGCGGGATGCAAGGATGGTCTCTGACAGATAAGGCAAAGAAAAGATCTCGGGAATGAAGTTTTGCTGGCCAGTACTCACACACACCTATGTCGCGTTTGTGGGAAATAATCTGGCCCTTCCTTTCAGATGAATTCGGCCACGGGTGGGACTGTTGTTTTGTGGTACAAATTATCGAATGCTGCTCTGGTTGTGTTCTGTAGCTTCTCTAATCTTCTGTGAGCAGGGGGAACAATTAGACTTTATTTTCGCACTTTACATTCTGAAGTTGTTATTTGCTTTTGAATTGGAGCAATTACAGCACACCGAGTTAGGAACCTGGGGGAAGGACTGGCTTCCTTGGGGAAGGAGTGCTTTCTTGGACCGCTTTCAAATCTTTCGGACAGAAAATAAAGCAAAACTTTCCTTCAGGCATTTTTCCCCTCGGGGCTTTTAGCTCTCCATGCAGCTGTTTGGCCGGGGTTGAGGGGGTGGAGAGTAGATGAGGTCAAGAAATACTTAAAAGACCCAAAGAGGTTTATTGCTGGTGAGAGAATTTGCAGCACTCTGGTCTTTTGAAATTCTTCTATGCTAGCTGTTTCTTTAGTAAACCAAGTCAGTAACAGCATGAAATCTTGCACTCATCAAAACCTTAAGCAAATCTTTCATGCTTCTGAACTGTCCGGCCTGCTTCCTTGTTAATGAGACAAGCAGAGTGTAGCAGGTAATCCAAGTTATTGCTCCTTAAATTTCTCTGAGCATCCTATTTATCTGGGGGACTTGTTAAAACACAGACTGATGAGTGTCACTAATAGAGTTGTTTCATCAGTTTTTGTGGGATGTTTTCCAGAATTTAAATTTCTGACAATTTCCAGGAAAAAATCACTGGACCACCCTAGAAAACTGTTGAGCTATCATTCCTATCCAACCTGTGTCTCACATGTGTATCAGTGTAGCTATGAATATGGCCCAACACATTTCTAGACCATAACTTTATGCCACAATGCCAAACATTTGAACACAGCCTGGAACAGAGCTGACATGTAAACTTGAAAGTTGCTGGAGGGCTTCAGTGCAAATTACCAAGTAGTGTTCCTGCTGACTTGGGTCAGAATGCTCCCTCAGAGTAACAAGAAAAACATTATTTATTACTTTATTAAAACTGAGGAAAGACCTTCTAAGTCTGTATCCGCCTTGCCCATAGTAGTGTTACAAATTATAGGAAAAAAATGAAGCAAATATCAGGAAATGTGTGTCTATAGTTTCAGGTATGGACCCCGGTTAGAAGAACTGGGAACTAGGTCTTCCTCAACACCAAGTACCAGGTACCAGGACTTTTGGGTTGATCCCTTACCACTACCCAAATAGTATTTCTTGTGGGAATCCTAATTCCTGGGAACCCACACCAGTGGGGAACTCTAGGAGGCCTAGAACACTCCCAAATGAATTTTGTTTATATGTGACATGGAAATTTTTTTTGTGTGTATGTGCATGCATACTGATGCCCGTGTGTGCCAAAGGTAAACCCTGTGTCTTTCCTTACGTACTATCCACCTTATTTTTGTTTGTTTTTTTGAGACAAGGTCTTACTGTGTTCTTCTATCTGGTATCAAACTCAAAAAGATCTGCCTGCCTCTGCTTACTGCGTGCTAGGACTAAAGGTGTGCCCCACCACACCCACATTCACCTGATTTTTTGAGACAGGGTCTCTTACAGGCCTGGGATTCACCAGTTATGCTAGGCTGGCTAGCTAGCAAGCTCCAGGGATTTGCTTATCTCTACCCAATAGTGGCAGGATGACTACACTGCATTTTTAGGTGAGTTCTGGTGATTGAACTCAGGTCCTCATGCCTGCATAATAGAAACAGCTTATTATTAGTAGAGCCTGGTCTGGTATGCCTGTAATTTCAACACTTGGGAAGCAGAGGAAGGAAGATCACAATTTAAAGGCAAACCTGCCCTATATAAGGAGACCTTGTCTGGGAAAAACAAAGAAACCAACTGCTTATAATTAGCACTGATATAGTGATATTCATGCAAGGTAAGCCCACCAGAGACCACTACACACACAGTCTTTTTTTTTTTTGGTTTTTCAAGGCGGAGTTTCTCTGTGTAGCTTTGGTGCCTTTCCTGGAATTCACTCGGTAGCCCAGGCTGGCCTCTGCCTCCCGAGTGCTGGGATTAAAGGTGTGCGCCATCACTGCCCAGCTACACAGACACTCTTAAAAATGAAAAGAAAGTATTTATTGCCAGCTGCCAGCTGCATGGGGGACTTGCTCAAATCATGCAGCCCTGAGCCTTATAAGGCTTTGTATTTTATCCACAAAACCATATCCTGGTTGTCATACTTCAGTTAGTAAGAAGTAGAACTACAGAAGCCAGAAAGCAAGGTTCACAAGGGACTTGAACTACAGACTAGGTCTTGGATGCACTAGATCTCTGTTCCCATTTTGGCAGGTGTTGGGGCCTACTTGCTGGGTGCCTATCTAACATGATGTCAGTTGTGCTAAGGTCTCTTAGAAGTCTATTAAGGTTTTTTAGTCATTTTTAAATTGAGTTTTTTTCCCTCCTGCTTTATATAGAGTTCCTTAGAGATACTGATATCAAATCTCTTAGTTATCTTTCAGTTTTATTACCATCTGGATGTTGTCTCTATATAATTGTTTTCTTTGCTATGCAGAAGTGTCTTAATTTGCAATAATCCTGTTTATCTATGGTTGCTTTTGGGTTCAAATCTAAAAATCTTTGTAGACAATGTCATGCCATTTTCTTCCTTCTTGTCTAGTTGTTTTACAGTTGGGGGTCTTATATTTGACTTTAACAAACCCAGTGACTTTGTGTTGTCAAAACTATCAGCTGAGCATGCAGCATTTAGACCTGGAATCCTGTTACTTGGCACTATGAGGCAGAAAGGTGACTATGGGTTTGAGGGCAAGCAGGAATGCATGTTGACTTCCTACTGAAAAATAAAACAAAAAACAAACAAAAGTACAAACATAGTGGAACAGTGGGGATTCTATACCAGGAAATAAGATTATAAAACATCCCTGCTGCTTAGGTATATGATGGAAATTAAAGAGGTACAACTTCAGGGTTAACCTATTGAACATAGTATATTGAAAGCAAGGGTTGATTTAACAGCTAAAATGGGTCACTTTGGAATGAATAATAAGAGTGTACCTCAGACATAGATTTGGGGAAATGTTAACAAATGAGAAAAGGGTAGGCCAGGCATTTTATATGTTTTAGTAAGTGCACATTGGCCCAACCAGGAACTCCATGGGGTCAAACCAGTAATGAAGTCTCACGAGGAAGCATATTGCTATTTCTGGTATGTTGATAGGATTGAAGCATCTTCTGGTTATTGGTGAGCAGCTGGTGGGATCTAAGGGAGGGCAGCAGTGGACAGACTAAGGGAAGATAAGATCACTAAGAAAGTTATTGCCAGACAGGACACACATATTTGTGTTGTGTCTGCACAGAATGAGTTTAATGCCTTGGTTTCCAGTTCTGATGCTGGTAAGCAGGTTGATTTGTGATAAGTACCAAGTGCCAGACCGGCTGCTTTTTTAAGCTCTAGATGAGCAAAAGGAGTAACACTTTATTTTTGCTTTTTGCAGCTTACCAGTTGCCATCTGCTTTGCAGCACAGACACTTATTATAAAAATAATGGTTTGGAGGCTGATCCATATTGTATCAGGAAAACTTATCTGGAATCACAGCCTGCCCCTGTAGGAGTCTGGGACAGGAACTTTGATGTTAAAACTTTGGTGCATAAACATACTTTGATAATAAAATACGGTAAAACTTTCTTTCAGGCATGTTTCTGATAAATTTAGGTTCTTGTGTACCAACTTGGACTGACAGGTTGTAACTTTTGTCCCAACACAGCTTAATCCTGGTCAGACCACTTGCCCATGCACTAGCAGGCCACCTGTAAAATAATCTATCTTACTTGATGATAGATAGGGTTTCCCACTCCACGTAGAGCCTGTAATCTCTAGTCAGGACAGTAATACAGGAACTCAGGGCTGGGCTTAGCTCTCATGAACATTTGCAGTTCACATTTTTCCCCAGTCTGCTCAAACTTGCAACTGTGAACTGTGTACGTGCCCTAAACTCTAAATGCATTTTCAGTTTTGACAATCCAATATGCTGCTTTGTTCACTAGAGAAACAACTCTAAGTTCAGGCAGTCAAAGTTAGTGCTTCTCAAATTTCTCTGTGCCTCCAAACCAGCAAAAGGACTGGTTAGCACAAAGAGTGCTGGGTTGGTCAGTTGTGTGTGTGTGGGGAGCACCTGAATGTAAATCTGAAATAAATTCCTTGGAGATGCCACTACTATTCTCCTGATGTCTAATAAAGAGCTGAAATTGGGGAACCTGAAAGTGTTATTGGAGCCCACAGCCGTAAGGCCTAGCCTATATGAGAATGGTCTTCCACGTGCATATAAATAAATTGATAAAACTACATTTTGTGTGTGTGTGTGTGTGTGTGTGTGTTAAAACAGATATGAACATGAATTTTCAAAGGTTGTATTTTTATTATTTCTAAAATTATATGCATTGATGTTTGTGTCTGTACATGTGTGACATGTATGCAGAAGCCTCCAGAGGCCAGAAGAGGGTATTAGATCCCTTGGAGCTCAAGTTACAGGTGGTTGTGAGCCACCTGATATGGATGCTGGAAACTGAACTCAGGTTTTTGGAAGAGCAGCAAGTGCTCTTAACTGCTGAGTCATTTCTCCAGCTCCCATGAATCTTACTCTCCATATAGTTTTGGCAGAATCTGGGGAACCAGAAATTGTCAGTTTGTCTCCATTTTCCTTAGTGGTGTTAAAAGAGAAAACAAAGTTCAAGAAGATCGGCACTTATGGAATAAGCTGTGGATTCACTGATCAGAACTAGGAAATTAGTATTGCTGGTGCCAGGGGACAAGGCTATTGGCTGTGGTACATTTGCACTCCCAGCATGTCATTTCCTTCAGTAATCCTGATTCGTAGCTCCCCTTATATAGGACTTCTGTATAGAAGGATAGATATGAATGATAGCACACTAGAGAGGAAGGCAAATACATCTTATTTTCACAATGCATATTTTATATATATATATATATATATATATATATATGAAGACACAGTATTATATGTGTACAATATGGAAGATGAAATCAAGAGAACTAACTTTCTGATACCTAAAATACTGGTGTTTTCTGATGTGAACATTTGAAATGTTTCCTTAGTGATTTTGAAACATACAGCACCCTGTTGTTTATAGTAGTCTCCATCTATTGCAGTAATCTCAAAATATCCCTCCCATCTAATTGAAAATTCAACTCATTTTGATTACCATTTCTTCATTCTCCATACTCTCTAGGTACATCATTCAACTCTGCTACCATGAATATGATTGACTTCAATTCCTACAACATGTGAGAAGATAGAGAATTGGTCCTGTGCAGGCCTGGCTGTTTTCACGTCATACATGGTTCATCTATGCTGTTGCAAATGGCAGGATAAGTGCATGTATGTGGGCATGTGTCTACCCACACATGTTTTAATGTAGGCACATGTTCAGTGCATGCTTTCGTATGGTGGTTTCCTCTAATTGAAACATTCTGTCCAGGAGGAATCGGGAAGTCTTGTGAGCAGACAAATGTCTGGGAGAACAGAAAATTGGAAGATTTTTCAGGGCCCCACTAGCAGTATAAAAAGGAGTAAAAAACTGTTGGGTTTGGAGACTGCTAAACCCAACCTCAGAGAGAAGACATTCTTGGCCTATCAAGCTACCTGAAAAGAGCTCTGGGGTTACTTGCAGCCTTTGTGAACATCACCAATGTTGAGGTGGGCTTTGGTGATAGAGCTCCTTTTGAGTTATCCCTGTTCCTTATAAGTAACGTCTCACTCGTACTCTTGTTAGTAACTCCAGTAAAAATTCACTGATTTTCCAAGTCAGACTTTGGTTCAGTCCTTACTTTAGACTGTTGTAGGTTCCCTTTCTGAGGTGAATAGATGTGTGCTCTGTTTGCAATCTTCCATATCATTCTTCAGGCCATATATACAATTTTATTTAGCGAGGGTCTCTCATTGACCTGGAACCTCTCATGTAGGCATGAGCCCTAGGGATCTTCCTGTCTCTATCTCCATAGTCCTGTGCCAACATTTTAAAAATAGATATATTTGTTTTATTTTATGTGTATGAATGTTCTGCTCACATGTATGTATGTGCACTGTATGCATGCCTGGAAGTCAGGAAGGAGGGTTTCAGTCCCCTGGAACTGGAGTTATAAACAGTTGTGAGCCACCATGCAGGTGCTGAACAAGTGCTCTTAACTGCTGAACCATCTCTCCAGCCCCATGGGCAGCATTTCATGTGTGTGTGTGTGTGTCCACTCTAGAGGTAGTGGGACCTCAGAGAATGGATCAGATAAATGAGGCAGACTAAAGTCTCATGCCATTGTCAGCTTTATTCAGAGCATCAGACAATTTATGCTCTGAGGGTTAAGAAGAATCACATGAGTAAAGTCCTCACAAGTTCAAGCTGTATACAATTCCAAGGACAAGCCACACATGGCAAACACATGTTTTTCCATAGAGGCATACAAAGAATAGTTTAAACATTCATTGAATAACAGCAGCAAGCAATAATGAGTAATCTGATGTAAATTCATTCCTATTTGCTACACCTGTGAAGAGCACAAAATACATTCCAAGAACATTTCCATGTTTTGATGCAACTGAGGTCACAAGACTCTTGTTTTCTTGGAGTGTTTTATAAATACTCAGAATTCTCCTCCCATGACTCCATTCCTGGACTATGTTCAGACTGCGTGTGTGTGTGTGTGTGTGTGTGTGTGTGTGTGTGTGAATTCACATGCATGGGTGTGCACACATTCATAATGCACATATATACCATATGGAGGTCACAGATTGATTTTGGGTATCTTCAATGTCATTTTTTTTTCTTTTTTTTTTCCAGAGCTGAGGACCGAACCCAGGGCCTTGAGCTTGCTAGACAAGCGCTCTACCACTGAGCTAAATCCCCAACCCCCAATGTCATTTTTTTGAGACAGAATCACACACTGAATGAAGTGCCATGATTCACTTAGTCTGGCTGGCCAGCACCTGCTGGGGCTTCTGTCCTGCCTCCTTAGGGGTAGGATTATAAGTTACCCCTTCAGGAGTTTTTATGTGGATTTGGGACGTTGAATTCAGATCATCATGCTTAGGGGACAAGCACTTTACAGACTGAGACTTCTCCATAGTCCCTTGGCCCAGTATTTTCTGCTTGGGTTCTGGGGATAGCATTAAGGTCCTTGTTCTTGCAAGGCAAACATTTTATAGACTTTATTACTTCAGCAACTGAGCTATCACCCAGCTCTCAGAATTTACTTCTTTCTGAAGGCTATCAAGTGTTCCATTGTGTTTATATACACAATTTTCTTTGTCCATCCATCAGTTGACAAATGATTAATTTTGCCATTTTGATGAGGCTTAAGTCAGTATTGACATGTATCCCTTCCCTTCTAGTTACCAATTTCATATCATTTGCATGTGAATAATGCTGGCTGGGGACATAGCTCAGTGGTAGAACTCCTCCTACCTCATATATGCCTGGCTCTAGAATCTTATTCATAAGACCCACAATGAAAGTGGGATTTACATACATATAATGTTATAATCTTTTCTTTTTTTGGATTTTTAAAATAATTAGTAAGGAAAGTACTAATTTCCCCTATAATCTGCATGAGTTCCCTAGTCCATAAATTCTCCAACATTTATCTGTGTCTTTGTATAGTCATACTTTCTCATTGGGACCACTAGCTCACAAATAATGACATGGAGATTTATTTTTTTTAAAGATTTATTTATTTATTATGTATACAGTGTTCTGCCTGCATGTATGCCTGCAGGCCAGAAGAGGGTGCCAGATCTCACAGATGTTTGTGAGCTACCAATCTCCGTACTGCCCACACTGCTTCCTCTTGTGTGTGGCTTGCGACTCCAACTTTCTTCTTCTCAGAGCTATCTCTCTGCCCAGAAGTCCAGCCTGTACCTCTTGCCTAGCTGTTGGCCATCCAGATTTTTATTACACCAATCACAGCAATACATCTTCACATAGTGCACAAATATCCCACAACATCTTGGAATTTTTTCTCTCTCAAACTGTTCATTTACCCCATCTTCACCTATCCAGAGGAGTTTTGATTTGATGGAGCCCCATAGATTGGTATTTTCATTTATTCCTTATGGGGTAAGGTAAAAATCTCATTACAAATACCAGTGTTCTATAATTTTCTGACTCTGTTTATGTCTAGCATTTTTACATTGCTGATCTTATGTGAGACTATAACAAAGTGGATTTATTCATGTTGTTCATTGTTGTGTAAGTGTTGTATGTAGTGTAGTGTTATATGTATTGTAGTACTAAGGTAATGTTTCTAAATTAAATTAAGAAAAGGTGTTTTCTGCCATTATGGATTTCTTTAGTGGTTTGTACACAGGGTGAATAATACCAAATACATGTTTTTATTTAAAATCCCCTGTGAATTTCTCTTTACAGTAGAACTTATATTGTACTCAACCCATCATCAAGAAAAAGGGGCATTGTTTACTTTCTGGTACTAAACTATTTGTGAAATAAGAATCAGAAGGACAGACTAATTAATTGGCAGAGAAAACATATCAAGAATCAGTATTTAGAAAGTAATGTAGGGAGTTTTGTTTTTACTCTTGATAAAGATCTCCCCTACCACAGAAGACATAATCACCGTAAGGAGTGAAAAGCAGATCAGAAGTATTGCTGTGGCCAATCTTCATTTAAAGCCTTTTAGAGACTGGCTCTTAATAGTCTTCTGGAAAATGGCAGATAATTACATCTGTGTTTTATACCCTGTTGCCAACCTGAAAATGGTCAGGACATATTATCAGGAATTTCATTAAGCTACCTTCCTTTCAGGCTGCCTTCCAGATCATTGTCCAGGCAAGTTACAGAACAAAGGCAAGTCCAGATCACACAGATGCACAACAAATAAAAGCAAAGAAATCCACTGAAGCAGACATAGTGGAGTAATCCAAACACTCAGAAGGAGCAAGTCTTCATGGGCTGCCTAAAAATTACCAGTTCAGTGAGGAGCACACGGTGGTAATGTGCAAAATTTAAAATAAAATAAATGAGACAACATAAAAAGAGAAAAGCCAGGGAGTCAACAAAACAATAAAACCAAAGCAATTCAAAAGGGCTGTTGTGGCTTATGCTTGTTACCTTAGCACTTGGACTACCTGTTTTGAGTCCAGCCTGGGCTACAGAGTGAATTCCAGGATTGCTAGAGGTACACAGTGAGTTGCTATATAGCATGTAGTCTCCTCTCAATTCACATGCTTACTTACTGACAGATTGGCCACTCAGTTCCAGAATCTGTGCTTTAATTTGTCTATGCTTACTAGGTATGCACTGAAAATCTGGTAGTAACCAAAACTTTGGGGATCAAACTGACTGGAGATTAGAGTAGGCTAGGGATACAGATAGTGCACTTCCTGGCACTTCCTGCCTGCCCTTGAAAGTATGCAGAGCTCTCAATAGTGATGACCATCCTTGAGGCCTCCCAGAAGGGCCAGTATGGCCAGTGTCACTGCTGCTGCCCTGGAGGCCATGGACAGGGCCAGTTGAACACCAACACTGGGGAGAGGAGGAAGCGGGGAATCTCAGGGCTTTTTTCCCAGCTCAGAGTCAGACATGTCCAACCGCCCAGGGAAGAGAGAGAGGGGAACAGAAGTGAGAGGGCACGATGAGGAGTTGGGAGTGAAAAGTGGAATGCACTCTGGGCAACTGTTGTTGATGTCCGCATGAGGTATGTGCTGTTTCCAGTGTGTTTATGTCATGGGGCACCTTTGGTTAGTTGCTGTTTGTCACAGGCAGGATGGGGAGGAACAGCGGTGAACAATGAATGGAGGGTAATCTGTGAAAATGTTGCTGTTTCCCCACACTCCAGAGTAGCATTTCTCTGGGGATGAATGTCTTTGCCTGATTGATTCTGCTTTTCAGACTTATTTGCGTTAGAAATTACTGAAGAAGGCTGGGGATATAGCTCAGTCATTATAGTGCTTGTGCTCCAAGCATAAGGACCTGAGTTCAGAACCTATATAAAAATAGCTGGTGAATGTACACACTTGTAAGCACAGTCCTCTCTCTCTCTCACTCTCTTAAAAAAAAACGTTAAAATGTTTTCTTGTTTATTTTTTTTGTGTATGGGTAGTTTACCTGCATTGGGGCCAGAAGAAGCTGCCTGATACATGGGGACCTGAATTAGAGTCTGTGTGAGCCACCAAAAATGTTTCCTGGGAATCGAACCCATATCCTCTGGAAGAGCAGCCTGTGCTCTTAACTACTGAGCCATTTCTTCATCCTCACCATTTTTTTTAAAGGTAAGTTTTGAGTATTATGCTGGACCTAGTAGCTCATGCATGTAATTTCAGCATTTGGGAGGTAGTCACAGGTTACAAGTTCCAGGACAGCCTGCCCTATGTGACATTTTTTTCCTACCCCTTTGTAAAAAACAAACAAACAAAGAAACAAACAAAACAAGCTCCTGAGATTGCTCTTGGCTATGGTCTGACATTGGAGAGGCTCCTGACTTAGCAATTGGGCTTTATTCTTGCTATTTACATCCTTCTGGTTGTCATCTTACATTAAACAGGGACAATCAGAGCACAAAGACTAAGAATAGACATGTTATTTACATTTGGATGGTAATTCTTTTGTTCTACCCAGATCCCAAACTTGGTAAACAAGAAGAGTGACCTCAAGGATTGCCCACTGGCATTTGGTGCTCAACAGCAGTGAGCTTCTGTGACACATGGAAGCATCAGGTCTTGGGTACGTAGAACGCTAACTCTACAAGTGCTACAGCTCTGAGGTGGTCGAAGAAAGTGGGTTGTATCCCTTGGTTCCAGGTGGCATTAAAGCATTCAAATAAGCATATGAATTGGGATTCCTCCATCTTTAAAAAAATATGTATGTGGTCATGTGCATGCCATGGTATGCTGGTAGAGGTCAGAGGACAAGTTGCTGGAGTTTTTTTATTCTTTTATCATGAGTGTTGGGGATCCAACTTAGGTCTTCAGGTTGGGTGGCAAGTGCTTTTACCCATGGAGCCATATCTCTGGCCTTCCTCAGAATCTGCTGCAGTTCTTTTGTAGTCCCACTAAGTTGGTATTCCTTAAGCTTTAACTTGGGCCCATGTTACAGCTTTTGACTCAGAGTCTGATGCCTTTGGCCGTAAGTTTTTCACAGCCCTTTGGAATGTTCCTGGTGAGTAGGATCTGCGTGTTCTCTTTTCTAGAAAGCTTCTTACAGGCTTTTATGCTTCTTCAGCATCAACTCTCCACCCTGTCTTGTCTCTCATTCTGCAGCCTTGCTTCCTGCCCCGGGCCACTCTGGAACTCTTCAGCAGCTTCATATTCAACTGATAACAGTTAGCCATCTTTCTTGGCCTGATAGTTTCCCCTTGGATGCCCTTGACCTTTGCTCTCTGCTGCTGCTTTATGTTATCAGCTCAGCCTGCACTACTAAATGTAGGTAAGAAAAGACGATTTGAGAAAAGTTGTTTATTGGACCTGATGTTACAACACCACAAGAAAGCATAGGAGAATTTGTCTAAGCCAACTCACTAATGAGCTCCAGCAACCTGTTTACATATCCAGAGCCACTGAGGTTTGTGTTTTGGACTATTTGTAGCCTTATAATATACCAGTGACAGAAGTCCCCTTTCTTGAGCATCGAGGGATGTGCACTCCCTTTGATCTAGGTAGAAGTAGTTTTGGGGTCATCTAAGGTTCACCAGGGCTTGTGATAGCAAAACAACTGGTACAGTTTCAGACAACCCTGGGTACATTCAGGATCAGGGGAAATCAACTGGGACCATCCTATACTTTTTAAGGGATCCTTAGAATATTCTAAAAGTCTGTTGCTGGCCTAAGAGTAGTCAGTCCAGCTGGCTGTGTGACTGACAGTGTTTTTGTTTAAGGCAGGCAGGGCAGCAAGAGGCAGTCCAACAACTGACAGTTAGGAAATCACATTCCCCTATCTGCTGTTGTTTTATTTACAGGAAAATTAACATCAAAAGGAGTCCTCACACTTAAATAATTTATCATTAATACTGATAGTGACTTTTTTCAGTGATTGACATGTGTCTGGTGCTCCAGTCAGAGGTGGATCCTCCTCCTTGGTCTTAGATATGTTTTGTGTGAGAAAACCTACTGAGGACCACCAGACTGCATTGGTGAAGAGTTCCTTAAAGTAGTGATGCAACAGGTTTTAAAAATAGAATAAAGATGAATAAAATTATGCTCCAGACCTTTGATATTCCTAGTTTGGTTCCTTGTGCAGCCACTTGGGAGAACTGAGCAGCATGTAAGCCCAAACTAGTTTTTCGTTTGTTTATTTGGTTGGTTGGTTGAGTGTTTCCCATATAATAGAAGGATGGAAGTAAGGGAATCCGCCTTATGCAGCCACAAGGTATCCCCTCAGAAGTGCAGCCTATGATCTTGTGTTTGGACAGCACAATGCAGAACTCCCGAATTTGCTGGTCTGAACATTTGACACATTTGTGTGCACTTTTACTTTGCAAAGAACTCATTTCATATCAGGGAATTGTGCACCTACCATAAAATTTTAATTCTTCTGAATTATGAAGCCTTCTGCTTTGTAAGCCAGAAAGTCAGTGCTATTGCAAGCAATGTAAGTCAGTGATTCTCAGACTTCTCCATGCTTCTGAATCAGCTGCAAAGTTAGTTAAAGCATAGGCCACTAGGTCCCCTACAGGGGGAAATGCTAACACTATTGAGCTTAGGATCACACTAAGAGATGCTGTTATCTAAACCAGTCTAAACTAAGTGAACCTTAGTGTCTAGCCAAAGCCCCTGACTGTAATGCTTTGGCTTTGGTCAGAATGCCCTGCTTCACTAACAGAATTTTTAAAAATTACTTATTATTGTGTGTGTGTGTGTGTGTGTGTGTGCGCGCGCGCGCGTGCGTGCACGCACGAGAATGCACATGTGCGCATGAAAGGGTATTCATAATTTGTGTGTTACCACAGGGAGTGTGTGGTGGACAGAACACAACTTTGTGGGCTCAGTTCTACCTTTAAAAAATAATTATTTTGGGCTGGAAAGATGGCTCAGCAGTTAAGAGTACTTACTGCTCTTGCAGAGGACCTGAGTTCAGATCTCAGCATCTCATTAGTGGCTCACAACCATCTGGAACTCTAGTTAAAGAGAATCTGATTCTCTATTCTGGCACCTGTGGGTACTGGGAATGCAAGTGATATCCAAACATACATACAAATTTAATGTATGTGGGCATTTTGCCTGCATGTATATTTGTGCACTATGTGCATGCCTAGGAAGCCAGAAGAGTATATTGGATTCCCTGGGATTAGAATTACAACAGTTTGTGAGTCACCACATGGGTGCTTGGAATAGTACCTGGGTCCTCTGCAAGAGGGGCCAGTGCACATAATCTCTTAGCCATCTCTCTAGCTCTCTTCTACCTTTATGTAGAAATGGAACTAGGCTATTT
Organism: Neotoma lepida; assembly: GCA_001675575.1. Lineage (NCBI taxonomy): Eukaryota > Metazoa > Chordata > Mammalia > Rodentia > Cricetidae > Neotoma > Neotoma lepida. The sequence goes on from LZPO01117227.1 coordinate 75,182, forward strand.
TGCAGGCCCTTAATGGAATTTTTTTTTAAATGACAACTGAGTTTATTTAGAGTTGTATCCAAAATTGGGGAGCAAAAAATTCTCAATATTTCTTAGCCTTGCCAATATCAGAGTTACAACTTACAGAAGGGATTATATGTACCTGCAGATTTAGCAGTAGACTAGGAGGAAGGGAGGCAGGGAGACACAGAATATAAGCTACTAGAAGCCTGGGAAGTCACTTTTTTCCTTAGGATTTCTGCTCAGGTAAAGGCAGTTCCTTGATTATGACAAATAATTTCAAGACAAGCCAGAGTGAAGCAAAGTTAGTGAACCTATTTATTGTGTAGCTAGAAAGGCATAGGAAAAAGACAGTCTATAATCCTGAGACATGTGTATGGGCTTCTCAAGAGAGAGTTGCCCTTATGTGTCTTTTTAAAAAAAGATTTATTTATTATGTATACAGAAGAGGGCACCAGATCTCATTACAGATGGTTGTGAGCCACCATGTGGTTGCTGGGAATTGAACTCAGCACCTCTGGAAGAACAGTCAGTGTTCTTAACCTCTGAGCCACCTCTCCAGCCCTTATGTGTCTTTCAAATGACTATCTTTTTTGTTTGTTCTTATAATTTATAGACCTTTACTCCTTAGCAAATGAGTCCAACATAAAGCCTTCACAGTGGCATACACAATAAATGCCATTTTGAAACCTTTGAAAGTAGTTATCCCTTTACAACCTTCCTCACATAGTGCAAAGAATAAATCCAGACACTTGACTGTTATAAATGTATTTGCATCAAGTGTGCTGGAATCTGAATGAGGAATCAAATTCTTAAGGATGTTAGTTATTCCCAGCCTTCTAAACCACAGAATGGACCAGTACTTTAGAGGAGTCCCAAGCCTTGTTTTGTTTTAGCTTGCAAAATTGATCCTGCCTGTGACCTAGATTTCAGAATTTTGTTGAAGACACCATTAAATATGAGCAAAAGTTTGTTTCTGAAATCTTAACAACAACAAAAATCCCATAACACAGTAGATAAAGATCCCTTGGTTGATTCCCTTATGTAGACAAATTGTCTTCAGCTGAGGAGTCCAGAAACATCTTTAAAGGCTCCTAACCTGCCAGAGGTCAACTGACTTGCATCTGTTTTACTTTCTTCCCTTTGTGGGAATGTTCAAAGCCACCGTGTCTCTTATTTTCATTTATATTTTTATCATTTTAAAACAATTTTTAAATTTAAATATATTTTGATCATATTCTTCCCCTGCCCCAAGTTCTTCCAGAGCCTTTCCCCTCCTTACCCACCCAACTTTTCAGTTCTTTTTCTCAGAAAACAAAAACCCAATACAAAAATAAAACCCTCAAAACCAAGAAAACAAACACCAAAAAAACCCAAATAAGCCACCAAACTGTAACCAAATAAAAGCACTCTCAAGTGCCCGTGTGCGTGCATGCATGCATGCAAACACACACACACACACACACACGCACACACACACACAGCACACACACACAAATAACAACTGTGGAGTCCATTATAAGTTGGTCAACAACTCGTGAACATGATTCTTGTTTTGGAGTGGTTGATATACCCAGTGTCACTCTATTGGAGAAAACTGATTTTCCCTCCCTGAGCAGGCATAAGTGACAGTTCATTTGTTAACCTTTACACTAGTGGCTAGGTTTTCTTTCATTCATCCATTCATTTTTAAAAAATATACAACAAAATAAAATATAATAAGATAAAACAAAAACTACCACATCGAAGTTGCACAAGACAAACCAACAGAAGGAAAAGAGTCTAAGAGCAGGTACAAGAATCAGAGACCCACTCATTTGCACACACACAAGAATCCCATAAAAACACTAAACTAGAAGCCACAATATATATGCAGAGGACCAGGTGCACACACCCATGCAGGCCCTGTGTCTGCTGCTTCCATCTCTGTGAGTTAGTATGTGGAATTATCAATGTAGGCAGTGAGATCCATCCCAGATATGTGATTTATGCCAGTGAAAACTATTTCAGGATGAGCTTTTTATCTTTTTTTTAATTTAAGAATTTTTTTATTCGTTTTACATACCAACCACAGATCCCCCTCTCATCGGCTCCCCCTTAGCCTTTCCCCCCTGCCTGACCTACCCCACATCCCCTTCTCCAAAAGGGTAAGGGCCCCCATGGGGAGTCAGCAAAGTCAGGATGAGCTTTTAATGAAGCATGTTAGGGAGTTTATGAAGTAGGGATATTGAGTAGCACACTCTGTAAATTTAATGTGGGCATTAAGAGGGGGATGGTATACACATGGTTCTGAGCATCTCATGAGGGAGAGGTATAGTATATTTTTATTAGCATATATTAATTATATAGAACAGTGGCTTTCATTATGACATTTTCATGCATAATACACAACCTATTTCAATATTGCTATCCATTACCCTCTCTTGTCTCCTTCCTCTTCCCTTCACTCTTATCACTAGATATGCATATGTTTTTTTGTGCCTTTTAAACTGCTCAGAGGATCTAATGTATTTAAGTTAGGCTTAAAATTAAATTAAAAAATGTGAGCTGGTTTACTTATTTCACTTAAAAAATTTCCTTTAATTGTAACTGTTAAGGTGTTTTTGTGAGCATTGCAGCTCAGATGGAAAAGTATTCTGGCACTCGGGAACCAAGGAATACCACAGGTCACGGTAAGCATAGCAGCTTACAGCCTTGCTCCAGGGAAAGGCTTCCCCAATGTAACAACTCTGCTCCGGCAGGGGAGGGTTTCCCCAGTGAAGTTATAGTTCTGCTCGGGTCTTCCAGAGTGTAACAACTCGGCTCTGCTAGGGGAAGGTTTCCCCAGCGAACGTGTTACAGATCCTCTCCGGCTCGGCTCCGCTCGGCTCCGCTCGGCTCCGCTCGGCTCCGCTCGGCTCCGCTCGGCTCCGCTCGGCTACGCTCGGCTACGCTCGGCTACGCTCGGCTACGCTCGGCTACGCTCGGCTACGCTCGGCTACGCTCGGCTACGCTCGGCTA
>LZPO01117227.1:90470-105057 GCA_001675575.1 Neotoma lepida
GTTGGATACAAGATCTTTCAATGTAGCTCAGGCCAGCCTGAACTCACTATATTCTTGCTTCTGTCTCTCCAGTGCTACAATTATAGGTATGTGCCACCACACTTCACTTCAGTTCCCTTTTAAATCATTTTATAATTTGTATATATCAATAGCTTTTGTGGGTACTTCATTATTTCTATTATTAAGACTAGACTCCTAGTACTATTGTTGGAATTGTTTAGTTAATAAGCACTCAAAGATATCAGTTATAGAGTACCACTACCAATTGACCTCATGATGATGGGCCACAGTGTCTCTTGTTTCACACATTGTAAAAGCCCATGTCAGTTTCTAAGCTTACAGAGATTTATGCTTGTACTTCCTTCTTTTCCAGGTAGATATCCAATGGTGTCATTATCTGGTTTCCACAGCTTAGAAGTGTGGTGATATATTGTGTACCCTAATAAACTCACCTGAGGATCAGAGGACAGAGCCAGCCACTAGATTAGACATAGAGATCATGCAGTGGTGGCACACACCTTTCATTCTATCACTTGAGATCTCATGCCTTTGCTTGAGAGGCACACATGCCTTTAATCCCAGGAAGTAATATGGCAGGGCAGAGAAAGGTATATGAGGCATTAGGAAACAGGAACTCACTCTCTTTAGGCTGAGGATTTCATAGAGGTAAGTACTAGTGGCTGCTGCTCTGCTTCTCTGATCTTTCAGCTTTCACCCTGATATCTGGCTCTGGGTTTTTTATTAAAAGACCATCTAAGATTCCAACAACCATACAAGATTTTCAAGAGTGACCAGGAGATGGAAGTATTGGACTAAGGAATGGTAAAAGGCCACAAAGATCAGTGTTTTTACCATTATTTAATTGTTTTCTTGATTACTAGATTATTTTAATATTTTCCAGAACATTGAAAATGTTGACTTCAACACTTTTGCTAATATTGTGATGTGTGTGTGTGTGTATGTGCAGGTGCACAGTGCTGAATATTGGCCCAATCCATAGTGCTTGCTTGGCAAGTGCTTCATTACCAACATACATCTCCAACTCAGTCTTGCTGTTTGGGGAAGATTATTATTCTGCCATTCAAAAGCCCTATGCATAGGTTTTATTCTATTTAAGGTGTAATCAGTCTCCGTATGAAATAATAATGTTGCTATGTGTAGCTGTTTGGGTTACAACTTCATAGCAGTAGTCACAATTTAAACTGATAAAAATGCACAGTATGGCTTCTTCTTGTGTTTTGAGAATTCTACAAGACTGTCTTAGAGCTGAGACTGAATTGTGGTCATGAACAGGCTATTGGATGAGTATCGTTGGCACTGAGACCATGTTGGTTTTGCTTCTAACAGACAATTTCTTTGTCCATGGACATGGAAGTACAGCTGAGCCATTCCACAAACCCCACAAATAAACAATTTCAATCATCAATTATAAGTACCATTTTTGATCCTCAAGAAACTCTGTAAGATATGAGGAAGAATATGATTGACTTTAAACGCCTCACTTGACATTCCACTCAGAGGCTTTGTGCCCTCCCAGAATTTTTTAAGTACAGCTAGAGTTCTCAGAACAAAATGTATAAAGCAAGTCAATGAAATAATGCTATGTAGCCACCAGGTGGCGAAATTGCATGTGGATTTAAGCAGCACAGGCCAAGAAGGGCTTCATTATAGCCTAGAGGCATGTTTGTGCCTATATCAGGCTTTCTGTCCTGGCTACAAAAGTTCAAGTGGTGATTTTATTTTTATTTCTTTTTATTCCATTTGTTTTAGAACACTCTATTCCTGTCCAAGACTGCTTTGGGAGCCACGTGATGCTGTACCTGCTGTGATACTACCAGGTAGAAGAGAGAAATGATGCACAGATGATTCCAGTTCCTCAGCTGTTGCTGATCATCCCTGGGTTTACCACCATAGGGATGGGTTTAAAGGATGAGGAGAAAAGCAAAACTGGCATTTTTTGAGATATCAAATACTGTAATCAGATATATATTATAATTTAACCTAATTGCTATGAAAATATGAGACCTGAAAGATTAATTTGTTGTTTTGTCTATCACTTTGATTTAGCAATTGTTTACTAGGCATTACCAGTGTTGTTTCAAATATGACCCCCCCTAACTCCACAGCCTTGTATAATTTTTCAGGCAACTTGAAGGTAACATTCATTTTAGAATAGTTTCTTCCATACCTCTAGAAGATAAGGAAATTTAAAATGGTAATGCTGATTGTATGTGAGTGTTGCAACTCTGGGGGAAAGGTATTCTGACTGTTTGGGGAGTCAGGTGACACCTTGAGCTGCTAGGACAGCTCTGGCAGCTGGAGCTGCAATGGGACAGCTCAGCTCTAGAGGGGAAGGTATCCTGACTTCCTGCTCTGTGTGGGCAGCCCCTGGCTGCCATGCAATGTCCGCCGGCTGGTTCCGGCAGTGCTTCCTACCCAGGGGTCTACCAGGGTGGTGCTCCAGCCTGGTGCCCTATCATTGGCCCCACTTCCTGTGCAGCTTGGGCTCCAGCCCCAAGCACCACCTATGCCTTGTGCTGCCTGCACTCCAGGCTCATTCACAGCCCAGCGAGGGGCTGCAGGCTGCCTTGGAATGCAGGCTATGCTGAACCCACCCCTTCAAAGCCCACCAAACATGGCTTCTCCCCCATTGAGGCTCAAGATCACTCCCTCTGGGTATTTAAGCGGCATCCCAAAAAACAGACATGTGGTTCTTCCTATCTCTTGTCCTGGTGTCTGAGGGGCCTGGGACTCACCGGGGAACGTTTTGCCCATTAAACCTGGCCTTTCCTAATTTGGTCTGATTTGGATTGCTGCATCAGCATAGAGTCTTATCAAAGTGTAAAAAAACTTATCACCCTATTTTTAAGTTTTCTTCTGTCCCATATCAGGTGGAGAGAGCCACACTCCAACTCTAAAGCCAGCTGTAATTTTCAATTTAACTGGGACTACATAAAGACCATTTGCGTTATGTAAAATTAGACAAACTAGCCCAGTGAACCTACATATATCTATCATCCACCTCCAATAATTATTAATTTCTTTAAAAAAACAAGTCCAATAAATTCACTATTAGGGAAGGTGAGGCAGGATAATTGCAAGGCCAGCCTGGACTACATGGTGAATTTCAGATCAGCTTAAGATATAGGGAGAACCTGTCTATAAAAATAAAAATAAAAGATAAATAATAAGCAATTTTGCCTATAATTTTAATGATATATATTTTTTATATCTATAGATGATCCTCATTGCTTAAAAATTTCATATTTATACCTTGGCCTATTTGCTAGAATTTATGTCTACTCCCATAGTTAGTACTTGCAGTACTTTTGTGTTAATTCATGGACCTGCACTAGGGCCAGGCATAAGATGTTCCTAGCTATGGTTGAATAGGGAACATACTGCTTTTCTTGTATCTATTCATGCTGTAAGTGTCCCTTTAACGGTCATTTTAATGCTACATTTTTTTGTGTCTTTTGTTGCTGTTTTCACTGTTTAAAGTAGCCACTAACAATAATGCTAACACCAGAAAGATGTGGTATATCTTATGGAGACCATATATGATTAGATAAACTTCATTCTGGCATGAGCTATAATGTTATTGGCTATGATTTTGGAAGTAGTGAATCAACAGTCATGTACTTCTAGAAAAGAAAGAAGAAATTTGCCAACCTATGCATGAGGCTGCTTAGAAAAGTGATAAAATAACCTATTTTTTGGGGGTGGAGTATGTGTGTTTGTGTCTATGTATGCAAGAGCATGCCATTTATGTGTACGTGTGTTCGTGCATCAGTGTCTGTGTGTGTGTAGGCCAGAGGTTGACATTGGGTAATTTCCTCTACACTGTCTGTCTAAATTACTGCTCTATGTCTGTGAAGAGACAACATGAGCCAGGCAACTTATAAAATAAATTATTTAATTGAGGACTTGCTTAGTTTCAGAGGGTGAGTCCATAACTGTCATGGTGGGGAGCATGGCAGCTGGCAGGCAGGCACACACTGGAGTAGTAGCTAAGAATTTACATATTATCCACAAGAATCAGGGAGAGAGACTGAGCTTGCCATGGGCTTTTGAAACCTCAGCCCATCCCCAGTGACACACTTCCTCCAACAAGGCCACACTTCCTAGTCCTTCCCAAAACTGTTCCAGCAACTAGGGATCAAGCATTTAAATATATGGGCCTGTAGGGGCCATTGTCATCAAAACTATCATACTTTCCATCTTATATTTTTGAGACAGGAATTCTCAGTGAACCTGCAGCTCCCAATTGGGCCCAGTGATCCTTCTATCTCTGCCTCCACAGAGCTCGGAGATCGTAAGCACATGCCACTGTACTGCTTATTTTACATGGGTCCCAGGGAGCTTAGGTTGCAGCATTCACTTTACTGACTGAACTATATCACCCCAGCCTCAATACAGTTCTACTTTGCATTTCTGATTGCTAAGGATATTGAACTTTTTAAGTTAATTAATTTTTTAAATGTATTTGTTAATTTATTTGTGTATTATGTGTCAGTGAGTTTGTGTGTGCATGCATGTATATATTGCATACATATGGAGGTCTGTAGCCAGAGCCTTTTTTCTGTCCTGCTTGGTCTTGCAGCAGCTTATACAATAATCACTCAGAGGCTTCATATTAATTACAAACTGTTTGGCCTATGGCTCAGCCTTATTACTAGCTAGTTTTTACATCTAAAATTAACTCATTTCTATTAATCTATGTATTGCCACATGGCTGGTGGCTTACTGGTACTTTCACATCTTGCTTCTTGGGCTGCTTGCTGGCCTTCCCTCAACCTTGCCCTCTTCTCCCTGTATCTCTGTTTGGATTTCCCACCTGGCTATATTCTGCTTTGCTATAGGCCAAAGCAGCTTCCTTATTAACCAATGGTGATAAAACATATTCACAGCATAGAGAAAGACATCCCACAGCAGAGGTCAGAGGATAAGTTAGGAGAATCAGTTCCCCCCTAACATACTGGGCCTGGAGATCGAACTCAGGTCATTAACCTTGGCAGCAAGTGCCTTTACCTGCTGAGCCATTTTGCTAGCCCCTTAATTTATTTTTTAAATTAACATATAAATTAACAATTTCATTAGAGCATTCTAGAAGAACTTGTATTTGTTGATATTCCCTACCCAGTCTTCTCCCTCATCCCCAGCAGATGGAGGCATCCAGTCTTCCATTTTTAACTCTCATATCTCATGTATTCTATTATCCTTCTCATTTTCCTTCCTGCAAACCTCTTTTGCTCATTAATGGTCTCTTTTTAAATTTTTATTACTATATATTATTTATACATAATAAGGGGTCTCATTATAAACATGGAATAATAGAGAGATATTGTCAGGCAGTGGTGGTGCACACCTTTACTCCCAGCACTCAGGAGGCAGAGGCAGGTGGATCTCTGTGGGTTTGAGGTCAGCCTGGGCTACAATGCGAGTTCCAGGACAGCCAGTGCTACACAGTGAAACCTTGTCTTGAAAAACCAAAAACAAAATAATAATAATAATAATAATAATAATAATAATAATAATAATAATAATAAAGGGATACCTCAAAAAACCTTGTGAAAACTGAATGAGAATTTAAATACTAATAAGAGCCATTATTTATATGGCCAGAATTTAAATAAAAAATCAAGCAGAATAGAGACATCATAAGCTGTGGCTCTTATTAGTATTATAATGTGGTAAAAAGATGATTTATACATTTCAGTGAGTAGAACTGTTGATACAATTCAAGTAGCTAGTCCAAAGAGCCATAATCCTAGGACAGATAATACAATCTTGCTGTAAGTTTGGGATAATGGAAATGTTTCCAGTGTTGTCAGGGTCACAGCCTGGGCCCTGGCAACACTAATAAGCTAGACCCAGCTACCCATCATCAGTAGGCCAATTGAAGAGACAAGTAATAGTGAAAATCAGAGTAAAGAGACTCGATGTGGTCATACTGAGAAGAGGAACAAATAAAGAGGCCTGACTGGGTGTGGTGGTGCACACTTTTAATTCCAGCAGAGACAGGTGAATCTCTGTGAGTTTGAGGCTAGACTGACTGGTCTACATATAAGTTCCAGGCCAGCCAAGTAAGATCCTCTCTGAAAAAGATTAAGGAAGTACAAGTTCATTTTCTGGGTACTAACCTCAGTTTAGTTTTAAATAAAGGATAAAAGGAATATCGAGCTAATCAGTTCTGGACAAAGTGCGGTCCTGTTCATCACCCTGTCTCAGCTCTAATCTCTCTGCAAGGTGCTTTGCTAGGTTGTCAGAACTGTGTACAATTTCACAGGAGAAAAGTTCCTCCTCTGGCTGACTCCAACCTTTAACCTTTTCCTTCTCCCAACATGAGATTCCTAGGCAAGTTCCAGTTCATTTGGGCTCATTGTCTCAGTAGTTGGGTAATCAAAATGAGGGAAACAGGTTTCTCTTAGAATATCTTTGCTCCTACGAGGACTATTACAGAGGCAATTTATTCCACCACAATAGAAAGAATAAAGGAAAATCTCAATACCATGTGATATCCATGGCCCAACTATTTTAGGAAAAGAGTAAGAATATGTATGTCTCTGTATTACAGGGAGCCCACTGGAGATAAACATTCAGACACAGTTTATAGCCAATTGAAAGTCTTTATTCCAGTCCTCTGGGACTACACTCAGTTATTGGAGACCCAAGAGTAGCACTGAGCATTTAGAGCAAGGGGCTTGTAAAGGAAAAACCCACATCTTGGTATCTTATTTTGCACCTGCAGGGGGAGGTTTTGTGAAAGCAAGCAGCTTAACAGAAGCTAAGTTAGCTGGGACATCTTGATCTCGGTTTACTTTAACAGAGTTGGGTAATTTTCCATGGGATTCTCCATCAAGGACATAAAATTCTATTCAAGCCTAAAATGGCCCCAGCAAAAATACAAGATGGAAAAAAATCTCTGCACTGCATTGACCTGTCAAATGTGTTTGTCTAAAAGCAGATTTGGAAGAATATGCACCAAATAGAACTACAGGGAGGGAAGTGGGAAACTTTCATATTTACTTTTCTCCTTTCTGTGATTGAAAGTTGTTTCTTTTTAATAGAACATGTATTTTATAAATAATATTAAAAGAAATTATTTTAAGAGGGAAAACAATAAAAAGTTAGCAACTTGTACAAAAAAATATCGAGATATTTCTCTTGCATCAAGTCTCCTGCCTAGCCCTTGAGCTTTTACACCTCCTTAGCTTGCTAGCGCCTATCCTCCAAAATATGAGTTATCTTTTTGCATGAGATTTGATTTACTCCCTTTCATTGAACATATTTTTTTCAGGTACTGGGAGTTGAATCCAAGGAACCAGGGACCTTATGCATTCTCAGCCAGACCAGTCCTCTTCTCTTCAGACTTGAGCTACCTCAGCTTCTTACAGAGCTTTCTCTCCCCTCCCAAACTAATAAAGCATCCTACAGTGCCTTTGTGGTGCAAAGACAGTTCCTGCTGGGAGAGGAACTATTTGGTTTTCTCTCAGACTTACCTCTCCTTCACATGGGGGAGAGTTGCTCAGGCTACTGATTTTAGTGGAATTCTGTGTGGAGAGTCTGGGAGAGCTATCTTCAAGTTAAGATTTTGCAGATGGTCATTCATTTAGACCTCACTACAGTGCTATGAAGAACCTCCTGTTATTGTCTCCACTTTACCAATGTGGAAGCTGAAGCACACTGAGATGAATTACCTTTCCCAGATTTGTATAGCTGTTAAGGGAAGGAATATACAAATCATGCCTTTCCTTCCTTTATTTACCATCTCAGGGTACAAAACCCTGACTAGCCACCTTGATACATAATATAGTATGTTATAATTGAAATATAATTTCTCTAAAAGCAGAGCTATATATAGTTCAAGGGTAGACTACTTGCCTACTGTATTTAAGTCCCTGGGTTTGAGCCTTAGCACTGAAAAAATAAACTTCATATACCACTAAGCCACTGCCTGATGAAGTCCAAAAGCTGCATTGAGAATATGACTTAATTAACACAACTTTCGTTGTTCAAACTAAAGCAATTATCTTTTTCACCAATATGTCCTTGAGAAATGTTGTAGCCCCACCAAAGAAAGGTTTATAGTAGTCAAAAGAAGGTAGTGATGTACTTTCATTACAGTAGGAGAGTATGGGACCAGCTTTCCTCAACATCTCAAGATGTGGTTGGTATTTAGCTAGGATAAAGATGAAGTGGCTGGAACTATGGGTTCAGAATTCTGTATACACTATCTTGAGGCAAAATTCTTTCATTGGTCTTTAGCCTGAGAGTCTGCATCATCTTCGAGGAAGAAGAATTGCTGTGATCAGCAATTGTCCTTTTCTTAAAGGTATTCTGAATCTGGAGAGCTCATTGCTGTTCCATGTTTGGGGGTGGAGGGCAAGCTTTCCATACAGCTTGTTTCACAGCAATTATAATCTCTTCAATTTATGCACTTCAGAAACAATGATAGAATGTTTAGGTCACCATGATATATATTTCCCTAATATTACCCTTGTATGCTGAAGAAATAGGGAATCAGCAGACTTCTAATAAACAGCAGTTGAGAGTACTCAAGTACCTATAATCAGATGGGTTAGTCATCTGTCAAGTCAGGGATGGAAGAGAATGGACTGTGCTCTTGTGAGTAGTTGTTATTGTGAAATGTTATGGTGGGATGTATGAGGGTAGTGGTAAGGGAGATGGAAGTAGAAAGACACAGAAAAACTATGGAAATACATGATGGGGCATGCTGACAGCAGGTGAAGGAGAGTCATAGATAACACTCATCTTAAGATTTTGATTAGAACTGAGAGTGTCGTTCAGTGGTAAAGTGCATGCCTATGCACAAGACCTTAGGTTCATCTTCAGCATCAAAAAGAAACTTGTTGATTTGAACAGCTAGTGAACTATGGTAGTATTTGCTGAAAAAGAAACAACTGAAAGGGAAATAAAAAAGGAGCAGAATCTTTTGGAATTTATTTAAATTTTATTTATTTTTAGGTGAATAAATGTTTTTTGGTTGCTCCTCTGTATCTGTACCATGTGTATTGCCCCCGAAGGCCAAAAGAGGGCATCAGATCATCCGAAGCTGGACCTACAGACAGTTACAAGCTGCTTAATGCAGGTGCTGGGAACCAAACTTGTTAGAGCCTCTGCAAGATTAGCCAGTGCTCTTAACTGCTGAGCCATCCCTCCAGGCTAGGGAGCATTTTTTTTTTTAAATTCTGTTTTGTGGGTGTTTTTGGTTGTAAGTTGCTTATTGTTTTAATTCCAAGTGGGTATGTGATAGATATATACAATGGGTTATATGAGTCTGGAGTCCATAGAAGAGACTAGAATAGAACATGTAATTATGGAAAATAGTATGAAGTACCATGGGGATAAATACCAACACACATAGAACTTAATAATAATGAAAAATCTGCCTTTCATGCAAGCTTGTAGAATCCAAGCAATTCAAGCAGTCCCTAATGGTAATTTTCTGGCCAAAGTGTATATACTGTGTGTAAAATGAAAGATTGAAAATAAATGTAACATATTTCCAATATAATAATTTAAGTAAAAGAGAAAAGAGACTATAGATTGGTGGAAGACAAAACAAGCGATATGAAAATCAATTCAAAAGTCAAGTTGTATGTACAAAAGACTTACTCAATATAAAGACAAATGCATGAACTAAAAAAAATATTTGTAAGATGTACTTGATGTCACTGAATTATACACTAAAATTTTTAAAATGTGAATTTTATGTGAGTCCAATAAAATGAACAATAAAAGAGACATACCATGGGAACAGTACAATCATTTTTTCCTGTTGTTTAAGAATTTCAAAAATAATCCAAACAGTATGAAAAATTGTAGGTGAAGGAAGTTATTTAAAACATGAACAATTCCTTTTTGTTGTTGTATAGGGGTGGTTTGAGACTAGGTCTCACTATGTAGCTCTGGCTGGCCTAGAATTCATGATATAGAGCAGGCTGGCCTCAAACTCTCAGAGATCTGCCTGCCTCTGCCTCCCAAGTGCTGGGATTAAAGGTGTGTGCCACAGCATTAAGACATGAACAGAGGCTGGCCTGGTCTACAGAGTGAATTCTAGGACAGCTGGTGCTACACAGAGAAACCCTCCTTCAAAAAAACAAATAATTAATAAATTATTTAATAGGTAAATAAAGCATGAACAATTCTTGAAGCTGCTTGATGAGTAGATGAAGTTTCATTACAGTATTCTCTAAAAACTCTTGTGTGCTTGAAAAATTCCACGAAAAACAATTAGTATAATCATTTCAAAACTTGATAATTTGGAGAATTTCATAAAGCTGAATTGACTCTTACATATTAAAGTCTCTAGTAGCTCAGAGGTAAAAGAGTGTTAAAGGCAAGTTAGGAAATGAGGAAGAGGCCTGAATGTGAAGCAGTGCTATCAACTAGGTCATGCCAAGGGCTGCCCTCCCTCTCCACTCTGCTAGGACAGGTGATGTATATTTTACCTGCTCAAACATAAAACAACAAATCATCTTTAACTGATTTGTGCACACTGCACGTTCCATACTTGTGTTAATACAGATATGTATGTTACCTTTACAAGTTTTTGTGTTCTCAGAACAAGGGGATCAAACATCAATGAAAATGGGTGGCCCAGGTGATCCAGCCTCTCAGAATGCCTCTGCCACAGTTTCCTCTGAGCTCTGTATCCAGAACAGCTTCAAGGCTGCTGGCTGAGATGGTCCAGCCTCACAGACTACTCCAGCCAGCACTTCAGATAAGCCCTGCACTTTTCCATTGCATAGAGACTGGACAACAAATAATACAGCAAGCTCTCCCAGGACTTGACCATTATCCCAATTTTCCCCAGGTTCTCTTGTTGCATACAGACCACAGGAAGCAGTCTAGAAAACATGACGCTCACATTCCCAAGAGGTAGGATGGGTGTGTTTTGGTTATTCAGTGGGTTATGGATGTTTATCATCATTTAAGGGAGTTGGTGACACGTTCTTACTGGTAATGGCCAGAAAAAAGGTAAACAAAGAAGATTAGATTCAGGGTTCTCTTTCTGAAGGGAAAAAGGGGGATATGGTATAGAAATGATGGGATAAAAGTGTGGATTTTTGAGTCTACTTTTGAACAACCACTAGTCTCAAATATTTTATGTTGGTGTGGATTTTTGTATATTGATGCAAATTGAAGGGTTTTTTTTTTAGAACATACTCTATATATGTTTCTGTTCTTGTTTAAGGTATTGTGCCAATGCATGTCATTTAAAAATATAATGTAAAGTTCTAGTCCTTAAAAGCTATTATTACAAACTGTTTAGTGTAAGATTAATTAGGAGGCAAACCCAAATAGTTTATATAGCAATAAAGATAGTTTTATTTCAGGGACAACTTACGGAATGAGGGAGGGAGCAGATATAGGAACAGAGAGGGAGAGTGACACAATCCAGCAGAGAATTCTGATTCAATCTTTAGTCTGTCTTCTGAGACCAAGAGCGATCTAGAAGCAGAAAGAGAAGGGGCCAGTCACGTAGGCACCTCTAGTCTTAAGAGGCTCCCCCTGAGCTTAAGACCGCCCTAGGGGGAGGTCTTAGGCAGGTGTCGTGGTTACCTATTGTCACTGTAGGGGCAGTCCCATGGCCAAAAGCCAAAACAGCTATCCACTACAGTTTAGGATAATTAAGAAATTCAAGTTAGTAGTTAGTCATCTATAACAATCAAACTTGTAGTCATATTAAGTATGTTTTCAAGGTTAAACAGATATATTTTAAGTAGATGGTCTTCAAACACTTCCAAGACCTACAGACTATGGCATTTAAGTTGTTTTGGTAACATAAAATTCTTCATGTCAGGGAGACACGTCTGCTCCTGGAAGCACCAATCTACTTCAGAGAGATGATGGACATGAAAGAACCTCCGTATGAAGTTTACTTTCTTTGTGGCAAAAGTTAGCCACTGGGTAAGAAACTGCCCTGCCTCGACTGCTGATAGTATGCTATCCAAATTGGACAAGCAGGACACAAAAGAAGGTGACTGCTAACTTTACCAACACAGGGTAGGGCAGTCCTTCAAAAATTCCTGCTTCATAGAAAAGTCTGTCAGATATGCTAGGCCTGTAGGCTGAAGATGGATGCCCCACTGTTACAGAGGAACTGTGGGTGACTATCCAGGCAGCCAGCTGTTTCTATCATTTCTTACAGCTTTGGAAATTGTTTGCAGTGCACTTCCTGTTTACTAAGGTAATATATCCTTCTGAGGTCTTTGATGGAATTGAAGACTAGGTAGATAGTTATAGTTATGGTTTTCCTTAGTTATGATAGAAGGTAAATTAGATACAGAACTTTGGACTCACCAAGATAGGATAAATAATGGAGTATTTTCTCCAAAGTTGCCAAATACAAATGGATTGAACATTATAAATGTAATTCTTACTTGAGAATTGTTCTTATTGTATATAGTCTTACTGTGTTAATGTTAAATCCTTTTTTTTTATTTAGACAAAAAGGGAAATGTTGCAGAATAATCTTTTTGTACACTGTGAGGATGTGTCTTTGCCAAGGCACCTTCTGATTGGTTTAATAAAAAGCTAAATGGCCATTAGCTAGGCAGGAGGTATAGATGGGAGAGAGAGACAGAGAGAACTCTGGGAAGAAGAAGGGTGGAGTCACCAGCAGATGAGAGGGAACAGACAATGCAAGAAAAGTGGTAAAAGCCTTGAGTCATGTGGCAACACATAGATGAATAGAAATGAGTTAATTTAAGTTATAAGAGCTAGTTAGAAACAAGCCTAAGCTATTGGCCCAGTCTTATAATTAATAAGTCTCTGTGTCATGATTTGGGAGCTGGCAGGAGGAACAAAAAAATCTGCCTACATACATTTGTAAAAATGTTCTGTCACCATAAAGACTCCATGAAATTACTTCCACATTGGAACATGAATTTGAGGGCACCTAAATCTCTTTTTCAAGGCCATGCTCACCCAAATTTGATTCCAAACAAGCTAGCTATTCATGTTTGAGTTGAGAACTGTATTTTTTCAACACACAAATACCATATTTTTTTTCATCCATGGTTCATAGCTCTTAATTCCTTTCCCATAGCATGCCTAGAAAACTAAAATGTCTCATTTCCAAATTGGTTCAGAGATGCACCCATCTTTCTGGCTGTCTTGGATCAGGCCATGAAGAACCTCTCTGATTACCTTTTACCTATAAAAAGTCGTAAGACAATCCTCATTCCAAAGGGATCCATGATGCTCAGAGAGGCCAAGAAGAATCTGAACAGGACAGGCATTGCTGGGTTCTCAACAGGGTAGACTATCTATCCCTAAAATACTAATTAGATGTGTAATAGTGAATTACAGAGAGAGATTTATTCAATGTGACCATATTGGGAAGAGGAACAGATATCCTCAAGTCTATCTCCTGGGTACCCACATGAGCTCTAGTTTAAATAGAGGAGGACTGGGGCAAGGGGCAGGAGGTGTGCATAATTAAGCAGGTCTCCTCTGAGTGTGACCTAGTTGACTGTATTGCCTCAGTTCTGCTTCTGCAGGGTGGTCTGAAGAAGTCCTTATTGCTGTAACTGCTTGAGAGATCAATCTGGCTCACTGGAGTTGGTTATTTCTGTACTAGTGTGCAGCTGTGCTCTTATAGAGAATTGCCCTCGTCTGAGGGGACATCCTTCCTGTGAGGTTCTGCTGTTCCTAAAACCCATGGATTGTAGGTTTAGGACATTAACTTGTCTTTGTGCATTTAGCCTTGAAGAGAGGTGAATGCATGAAGGCACTCCTTGAATGATGAGCATGCCTGTGTGCAGAGGTTGACAGGTATCCCAAAGGGAAAGGGGGACAGACACAAAATAAAGGCAGAAATGCCAGGTTTTCTCCCCTTGGTGTCTTCCTGTTGAAGGTACATATTTTTTCTTTTATTTTGTTCTTTTAATTATTTTGAGACTGTGTAGCCCAGGCTATCCTGGAATTCTCTATGTAAACTAGGCTGGCCTTGAACTCAAAGAGATCTGCCTGCCTGTGCCTCCAGAGTGCTGGGAAAACAGCACACCCCACTAAACTCAGTTAGTACATATTTCTTGAATAAAGGAAAATTTAGTGTCCCACAAAGTGAAATAGAAATGAACAGTTTTGCATCATTTTTGGTGAAGTAAAAATTCACACAGTTCAGGTTTGTGTATTTAAAAATATGGGGAAGGAAGACCAGAAGATGAGTTACAAAGGTTTTCAAATCACTGATCTGTACTGATCTCCCAGGCAACTGCAATGAAAAGGATGGCAATGGTGGCTATAGCATGTGTTTCTTTTTCAAATTACCTACTTTCTGAGCGAAATTAGGGCTGTATAAAGTGCAAACCTGAGGAACTCATCCAAAAACATAGCGTAAGACTGTGAAAAGGTGAGCAGCCAAGGCAGAAATGATCTTATAATCTGGGATCCAGGATAGATTTGAGAGTGTTAGAGAAGAGGAAAAAGGTATAAACTTGAAAGAGGGTTAATGAGGCTCCTGTAGCTATGGAGGTCTGAGCGACCTAGGCAGGAAGAGGTAGGGGAACCCCCCTCCCCATTTTAGCTCCTGAGATATGGAAGTGAGTGTGAG
>LZPO01117227.1:105562-121535 GCA_001675575.1 Neotoma lepida
TTTGCCCGCCTCCCATCCTGATCAGCGTGTGTTCTCTTCATCCTTGTTTCTACCTGGCCAGCTGTGTGCTTCCTCTCCCTGACATGCTGTCTGCCGCAGCTGCACACTCTCTTTGACCTGTGCAAACCCTATTATGTTGGGGTAAAATGATCCAGATTGAGGCTGCAGAGCTATCTCAGCAGTTAAGAGCACTTTATACCCCTGAAGACCTAGATTTAGTAGAAACTCCAGTTCCAGGGGATCTGATGCCCTCTTCCGGCCTCTGTAGGCTTATAATATATGTAGGCAAAAAGTCCTACACTTCAAATAAAAATAAATCTTTTACAAATGCTTCCAATCCTTAGATCAGCATTCATTACACTTTCCTGTCAGCCTTATATGAAGTCACTCTCCATTAGTCTTCTTAGTATAAAGACTAATGTACCCATAAGGAAGATGTTCAAAGAAAGATATCAGATGTCATCTTCAGCCTCTGATCTCAGGCTAAGAAGTGAGGCAGAAACAGATGGACAGGGATGGCCCCCTCTTTGACCCCTGGTCATACTTCACAAGATACATTTGAGGCCATTGAGACATTGACTAGTTTGTGCAGATGGCTCTATGACCTAAGAGGCAGGCCAGTTATAAGAGGCTTTGAAGAGTTATTTAGCTCATCTTAGCTTCCCATCTTACCTTTAAGTAAAACACCCCTACTGTAACTGTTACAATTAGTTTCAGTTTTTAATCTCCCCCAAAGATATAGTATGCATGACATTAAATTAGATGCTTATGTATTCATTTATTTAGAAGTCCACAATATATACTGCTTGATGAAAAAATACATATAGAACAACACTTGTCTGATCACTTTTATCTATACATATATATCTAGGCACACAGGTACAGGGAAATACACAGGACATTCACCAAAGGGCTGACAATATCAGGGTGAGAATTTCAGGTAATGTGTACTTGTTTGTTTGTTTGTTTTTTTAATTTCACTTGGAAGGTTCAAAAAGATACCACTTCATGAACAGATTAAAATCACCAGAGAAAGACACACAGAGAAACAACCATTAAGCATCAGAGGAATAAGCAAGGAATGATGTGGGGGCCATCCCTCTCCATTATGTGGTATACAAGTCTGCTTTTCCTTCCCCAAGCAAACTGGTTTTGAATTAATTCCTTCCAAAGCCCACCCCATCACTGTTTGTTCCAGAATAAGCTTTTGAGGAGAGTTAAATACTGATCTGGGGCTGAATCTCACACCTTAGTATGGTGTAGAGGGTTTTGATCTCTACATGTGAGTCAGCTCCTGCAGAGTGACTATCAGATTCTCAAAAACCTGGGCCTTGTTGCTGGTGTTGTCACAGGTTTCTTTTGCATGGCCCTCTTCACCACAGTGGGGACAGCGGATTGGATACTTTCGCTTTCTGGTTCCACGCAGATCCCCAGGCCCATTATTTCTTTGCCCAGAACCACTGCTAGTGGAAGGAGACTCATCATCAAAATTGTCGGGGAATTCCATAGCTAGCATCTGATCTTGAGTTGTATCTCTGCCTCTGAGCGATGGGGCACCTGGGGATGACAGTGGAGGGACAGACTCCACCAGGATCACATCTTCATCTGAGTCATCCGGGGAATCATCTATCTCTATTACATTGCAGTCAGCACTGCCTATCACTATAGGCAGGGAGCCCTGAAATACTACAGGGCTGGCTGCCCTCTCCATTACTGTCTCAGATCTTCTGGGCCGCTTATGTGTAAGGAAAGTGTCATCCCATTCTTCTTCCTCCCTTACCATCCTGATTAACTCCAGGAAGTCGGGAAGACCTTCCTGCTCATTATGCGCATGCATTTGGAGAAGCCCCTTAAGCCTGATGCGCAGATCCCTACTCAGCTCAGCCCCTACAAGGAGCTGGTGAAGTCGAATCCAGTTGGCCTCTCTCTCAGCAAGGACCCCTGCCTGAATAGCATTCTGCAGCTGCACCTCTAAACGGATCACATACAGGGATGGCTTCTCTCCATGGGCCTGCAGGGTGTTTAAAAATTTACCATGTGCTGTTATACTGCTCTGAGACTCCCCAAACACCAACTTCATTGCCCGCAAAAATTCTGCCACATTTAGATTGGGATTGGAAGCCTGGAGCAAACGCATGACTTCTCGGGCAGGGCCCCTAAGGGTTCTCATCAGGCGTTTGAGCTTTTCCTCCTCAGACATATGCCAGTCTGGCAGGACCTCATGGACCTGGCTTAGCCAGTTCTCAAAGGTTTCCTCCCCCTGGGCCAGCTCTGCCCTCCCAGAGAACAACTTCATGTTTCTCTCTGCTATGTTGGCTATCAAAGGACCAAGACTCCTCCCCAGGGCCCTCAGCATGGAATGTGCCAAAGGCAGAAAAGCTGCATTCTGCCTTCGGCTGTTCCCCATCCGAGCAAGGATGCTAGCCATGTCTGACAACAATTGGATATCTGAATACAAGACGCTTGGGCTTTCTCTGAACAAAACCAGCCCAATCTGCAGTAACGTTCCTGGGCAGTATCTCCCTCGTGTTTGGGTAGGAACTGTAAAAGAAAAGAAGAAAAAAGAAAAAAAAAAAGCTTAAAACCACAGTGGACTTGGAAAGAAGCTTCTAATCACATTTCTACAGTCTTGTATATTTGCCCAGTGCCCTACTCAGCAGGAAACTGGCACTTAACAACCTTGAGAAGCAATAAGATTTCTCTGTGCTAGTGAGGCCTTTGTCAGCCACATTTACTCCCTCCCCACTGTACCCCACCTTACTCTCACTGCCTGTTCTCTAGGAGAGGCAGCAACTGTTGCTTGGAATTCTAGCTACAGTAGCTTTTGGAGCCCATACTAGGCTCTCAAAATAGAGGGCAATAGAGCAAGCCTCACAGAATTATGTTAATGAGTAAGGCCTTAAAGATATTAGGTCACAACGCCCCCCCCCCCCTTGATTCTTACCAGAGCTAAAATACTGGCCTTCACCTTTATTAAACGCAGCCTCTGCAACAGGTGCTTTCCGTGAGAGTTCTGGTCCTGGTTAGGGTTGATCTCCGTCCACAGGCTTCTCACATCCGGGTGCTCCGAACCTCTAGGTTAGACTGCGC
Source organism: Neotoma lepida (assembly GCA_001675575.1). NCBI lineage: Eukaryota > Metazoa > Chordata > Mammalia > Rodentia > Cricetidae > Neotoma > Neotoma lepida. Next base: position 108,653 of record LZPO01117227.1, read on the forward strand.
CACAGCAAAGGGAAGGAAAAAGAAGGGCCTGAGACGTCAGAAGCAGTCTCATCGTTCCTTCAGCAGCTCCATTGTTGCCAGGAGGAAAAACCCTACCTACAGAATAAAAGCCAAAGGGCCCGCCCCTCCCCCAATATGCTTCACCCAGGAAACCAGCCGTGGCCTACCAGCTCTGCAATCAGCCACACAAAACTCAGGTTTGGAATCGGCTTTGATGGGCTGCCATGGAGAAAAAGAAGAGAAGTTGGATACCCTCCCGCCTCCGTATCTATCCACGAAGAAATGTGAGAAAAGGGACTTCAGGACAGACCAATTGTGAATTTTCTCCTCTGCCCTTTGCTACCTTCCTGGAAAAAAAAAATGTCCCCTCTCCAATCCAGGCAAATCCTACCCTTAGGTAGCATCCAGGTGAAACTCATCTCCTCCCACCATGTAGCCCTACCACTAGGGTGTTCACTTCCTTGCCTCGAAGTTGCCAGTTCTGAAGCCCCAAATGGTAAGGTTTCATCCTCCCATCTCCACGTTATGCGGTTGCACCTCCCTTTCTTTACCTGGACTTCATAGATGAACAGCAGATGGATGATCTGGCGCAGGGAATACCTGTGTCGTCTCTTAGGCCCTGCAGGGAAAGGATGGCGCCTCAGCGACTGAGCTGTCTAGGCTACCCAATAGAGATGGGCTGCCCAGCCAGGGGTAGCGCAGTCTCGGCCGCGGTTTCCAAGGCAGCAGCAGCTGCCCCCGCCCGCCCTCCAGTTCAGCTTGCAGAGCAGCAGCCTCTGCTTTAGCCTCTGCCCATTGAGACAAAAGAGCGTGACGAGAGGAGTGGCGTGGCCAATCAGCGGTGCGCGGGGGCGGCCTCCCTGCAAAGCCTGAGCCAGGATGCTAATGCCTGCCAGAGGGGGGGGACCTGCTGGAGGGGGCTGCGGCAGACTGGCGCGGGAGCGGGCGCGGCGTCAAGTGCAGCTCGGACTCACGGACCTGGCCCATTTACATTTTACTCGTGAGTTTGCAGCTTCCCCTCTCTTCCCTTCTTCCTATCGCCTTCCGCCTTGGCTCTCCTCCGCTGCTTTGCGACCGGATGACTTAAACACGAGGTGGGACGGAAAGCAAGTGAACAATGAGAGTTCTTCACCTTTGTATAGGGTGGAAGGGGGTAGCATTTGCTGAGCGCTTTCTGTGTGTGCCAGCGCGCTTGCACGGACATCTCATTTATTCTCACCAGTCTTGTGATAAAACGTAGCAGTGTGCCCATTTAACAGAGAAGGGGATGTAAGCACCTAGGCAGTATGGGTAGGAAGCACAGAGTTAACAGCTCACACTCAAGCCCTGGTGTCTAACCTCATACTCCTTTTAAACACCCCTCTCTGGTGTCAGATTATGGGTTAGTGGAGAAAAGCCAAAATGAGGATTGAGAGGACCAGTTTGGGACTATATAAAATTAATAAACTGCTGCCTGCAACTTACCGATGAGAAAACTAAGCCACCATGAGCTTGGGCATCTTGTCCTGTATCATGTAGCAAATAAGCTAATAGCGTCGGATTTTGCTACCCAGTCTGTTGTTGTGTTGATGGCAGCGTTTTCCTCTGTGTTGATGCCAACACTTTGCCCTGCTGGTCTGCCTGGAGAGCGCATTTTCACTCTTACATACATATCCACAAACTATCTCAGCAGCTTTGCTAAGGTGACCATTGTGCTGAGGAGGGGAGTGGTAAGAGACCCACAAGAAGAGGAAGGCAACCTTCATGATATGCATTACACCAAGGAGGAAACTGAGGCACTGTTCTGCTCACATGTTTTACACGAAAATAAACCACCTGTTTATAAAAATATCAACATTTCTCTATGACCCCAAAGGAAATCAGACTCAGAGATGATTTGTCTAAAATTACAGAGTGAAGCCAGAGCTTTCAGTCCAGAATTCATGCTACAAACTAAAGTATGGGTGCCCAGCTAGAACATAATGATTTTTGAGGGCTTCTTAGAAATGCACATTACTGGGCTCTAGCTCTGGGGATTTGGCTTTCCTGGGACTGGGGATGAAAACTGTCATTTGTGTTTTACCTGTTGCTATAATCGATTCTGGGTTGTAGAGAATCTGTGAACCACTGTTCTAAACATCACATCATGCTGAAGGCTATCAGAAAATGGGCCTGCCACTTAAATGTTTGTCTGCAGCCTATTTGTCATGAAACTTAATCCCAAGGCAGAAGTTCCTACCTTGAGTCCTTCTTGAAATTGCATGCAAAGGATTTGAACCCTTCTTTCTGATGCCATCACTCTGTGAATTTTCAGATATGCCCATGGCCCCCAAGCAGTTAAGAGCCACTGCCCTGCAATCTTCAAAACATCTTCCTCTTTCAACACCTGCTTGAGGAAGAAGTGTTAGAAACAATACACCATATGACCTAACCCACACCACAGCTCTCCACCGCTGATATAGCTCTTTCATTTCCGGGCTCAAGGATAGGTTGCTAGGCTGCCCTTCTGCGAGCTCTTCAGTGGACTTCTCCTTTGCTGGTTTTGGCATCACTGGCCCTAGAGAAGGAGCAACTCCATGGAAACGGCATGCAAGGCTGTCCAGAGCGAATGGGCCGTGAAGCTAGAGGCTAGAAAACCTGCTCCATTTCCCCTGCCTTCTGGTTCTTAGACAACAGGTATCACTTCTCTGTGTAGATGGTGGGTGGCTAGAAGGCCCCCTAGGCAGGGCTTGCTATCGACTCCTGATGCTTGGAAGCATAGGAACAGTTTGAAATCCTCCATTTGCTGTTGGCTTCATCTTCAACCTACTAAGGTATTTCATCTATTCCTGTCTGCCTTCTTATTTACAACTGTAATGACTAGACTTGTATAAGCAATCCGAATTTGGAAGGGAGCATCCTTCATATAGTACAACCCTCCATGTAGTCCTCCTTTTGGGGATGGAACAGTAGGGTGGAGGTGATGGAAAGTAGAGAGTGGTGGAGGCACATAGGAGGCAGGTGACTCACCTTGTAGAGTTAGGGGTGGGTCTGGGAGTACCCAGTGGGTTTTCTTCATACTCTTGCTTCTGTTCCCTAGAACCATGATGTTAGACTACAACCCCACAGCAGACACTTGTTCTGTGTTTCCATTAGCTTCATCGCCCAAGTAAATATTATGTTGGACCTGGTAGGCAGGATCAAGGAACTAAGGATAGACCTGAGAGTTTGGATTTTAAAAAAAAAATGAAAAGAATGGATTGTGTATAGGTTCAGATGTTGAAGCAAGAACGTTTTAGAGCAAAGTTACCAACAAGGTCCATTGGGATACAGAACATCTCTTATCTCTGGCCACATGTGTGAGAGTGTGCTCCAAAGGATGGTTCTAATGAGGCCACATTTTCCAATTTTGACAAATGAACCTTAAAAGCTTGAAGGTTAGGAGGTAAAGCTTTTAGATGAAATAATAGTGGCTGGCAGCAGGCCTCGTCTGTGCCAGGAACTTTCCATCTGTTATCTCATTTAAACTTCTCGGCAGCCCTGCTGACACAGGCATCAAGTACCATTTTTCAAAGAAGAAAACTGAGCATTTCAAGGAGATGAAGTAGCTTCTGTAAGGCCATACTACTTGGGAGTGGAACCACTGGGCTGCTAGTCCAGGGCTTCCAAACCCTAGAACCCGTGAGTACTTTCCTTTTCCATTTTGAGGGGGGAAAGCATAAATGCATCCTGCAGGGCTAGATATGCTATTCAGTGGAAGAGTATTTTCTTAGTATGTTAAAAAAGACCACCCTGATTTTGGTCCCTAATACTGAAAAAAAAAAGGATAAAAGAAACCATCCTAATACAAGATCCTAATACAGCCACTGGGATATGCTAGCAATTTTGTCATCATTTGACCTTAGCTGCTACCACATCCCCCCAAAATAATAAAGAAATATAAAACAATAATGATAGTAAGGTTCAGAGAGTTGAAGAGAATTAGTCAAGGTCATAAAACTAAGGAATGGCAGAGCAGAATTCAAACGGAGTATTGTCTGACTCCAGTGTTTTGTTCTCTACAACATACATCAGTGGAGAAAACAAATGTGGCCATCCTTATGACGCCTTTCTGTTAGCCTCTGCTATGTCGAGTCTGTTTTTTTTTTTTAATTATTTTGTTGTTGTTTTGTTTTTCCCTACCACCACCACCATGGGCTAGTCTGTCTTCACAGAGTATATATTCCTGAAGATCAGTTAGAATCAGATGTAGTGGCATGCAGGAATATATCCAGAGTTCTTATGGGAGCCAGGGAAAGTCTTCTTCTATGAATGCGAAGCCTAAACATGATGTTCTAGGAGAATGTAAACATTCACTTCTCTCCTTTAGATCTCTTCCTCAGTCTGAAACACCTGTTTCCACTCCTCCACCTAACAAGAGGTGACTTATTCAAGGACTGTGTCACATTTTTCCTGAGAAAATTTTTATTAACACATATTAATTGCATATTTCAGTGAGTTGGGAAGTCTTAAAACATCCTATGGAGAGAGTGACTCCTGACTTTTGTAGATCTCTAGCATTTGAGTGGGGGTCAGTGTAATGTTGCCTTACATGAATACAGCATGCATAAATCATATTGAACCATCCCTCTTATGCCCCCTTACCTTCCCAATCCCTAATAATTGTTTTTTTACTTTCAGGTCTACAATTTTTAAATTTCCATATATAAAAAGAACATGCTGTATTTGACTTCCTGATCCTGACTAATTTCACTTAACATGGTAGCATCCAGGCCCTTCCATTCTGCTACAGATGATAGATTTCACTCTTTGTGGCTGAATAATACTCCACTGTACTAATCTACATACCTCATTTCCATTCATTTGTTAGTGGGCACTTAGATTGATTCTGTTATAATCATTGTGGATAGTGTGACAACAAACTTGGACAATTCAGGTGTCTCTTTTGTAGGCCTATTTTATTTTTTCCAGGTATATATCAGGAGTGGAAAACTGAACCATTGGCTTTATCTATTTTGACTTTTTAAAGGAGCCTTCATACTGATATCCATAGTTTCTATGCTAACTTATATTCCCATATATAATGATTGTCTTTTCTCCACATCCTTGCCAGGGTTTAGTTTTCCCTGTCCTGGACAAAATAAATTGTGCTTGTCTTCCTTCTTTGACTGTGATTATTTTTATTTTGTCTTCTAGTGTAGTTTAGTCCATGGCTGAACTGTCTACCCCACTAAACTCCCATGTCCTTGAAGACAGGCACCAAATCCTATCCATGTTTAAGTCCATAGTGATTTAACAGTGACTTGAAAGATGATCAGTATGGGCAACTGAGCAAAGGACTAGCTGAGAATTCCCCCAAAATGAACAGATGGATGTAGGACTGCGTCTCAGGATGCCCACCTATGATACCCAACTTCACTAGACCAACCTGGGAAGATGCTTCCCATATGCTCATTTGATTACATTTGTAGACATAGGAGACAGATCATAGGGTTTAGATGATAAGTGCTCAAGGCAGGCTCCAAGCCCATTCTCCATCCCATACTTTGAAATTAATGTTAGGGTGCGGGTGCCAGGTTCTCCTGGAGGATTATGTTGAGCCTTTGAATTCATAGAAGAAACATCTCCCCAGGCTCCCATAGGAACAGTGGGAAAGTTCCAGCATGCCACTTTATCTGGCTCTAGCTGGTCTTAAGGAACATGTGCTCTGTGAAGACAGATAACCAGGTTGAGAATAATCTTTTTTCATACTTTTAAAATTAAAGTCATGAAGTCATAATTTTCAGCAACTTTATCTCATTTTATATTACTAATCTTTACAACAGCCTTCTGTGTTAGACCTTATTGTCACCACTTTGTAGCAGAAGAATGTGAGACACTGAAATTCCTGCCCTTCTCCAGATCACACAGCTAAGAAAGAGGCGGAGGCAGGATTCAGTTCTAGATTTGTTCCCCAAAGTGTCTTCAAAGAAAAATCCACAAGAAAAAGATGAACTTTCTTCCTGGTGTAAAATACAGATAATTAGATTTATAAAATGGTGTATGAGATATTTAAGGTAAGGTGTCTCTAAACTACTGTTCACTTTCAATCCCTCAAAACTGTTTGCATAAATGGCAAGAGAATAGGTGGTACAAAAGTGCAACCTCATTATCAGCCAGATGTTAAAAAATACCCATATCCAAGCCCTTGTGACAGAATACAATTTTGGGGATGACTACAGAACAATTTTCCCTGTCTAATAATTTTATAACTAAAGTAAAAGAGGCTCCAAGAGGTCATTAAATTTCTAAAGTCATATAAAATGTTAATAACAGAACCAGGGCTTACAATATGGCTGTGCCAAACCATTTTCCTTCTACTGTCAGACTGCCTTATGGAGTTGATGAGCAGATCTTTATAAAAGGGAAGACAGGAACTGGTATGTTATTGAACTCAGAGTTAGAAGATGTGCAGACCCTTTATTTCATCACTTGTTATGGCCAAGGTAAGATTTGGAAGGGAGAGCTGTGAAATGTTCCAGGGTCCTGTAGCTATGGAGGTCTGAGCGACCTAGGCAGGAAGAGGTAGGGGAACCCCCCTCCCCATTTTAGCTCCTGAGATATGGAAGTGAGTGTGAGAAGCCCAGAATTATTCCAGAAGGATGCAATAAATGGGCCCCTTGAACCTTTGCCCCTGGCAAGTTCTCAGCCAAAGGATCCCAGGAACACAAGCCCTTCTACTCGCCTCCTGGTCTTGAAGGTTAAGAAGGCTGAGGCTTTGTGATAACATGAAGTGCTGGAGTAGGGGAGGTGGTAATAGGCAGAGCAAGGAAGGTTGACCCCCACCCCATCATCAAGAAATGAGTGTGGCTTCAGCAAAGGGGGTGCAAAATGATATGGGGGAGGGGGAGGTGAAACAGGACCAGAGGCCAGGCCCAAGCAGAGCCAAGTAGGGTGATTCTAGCAGAAGCACTGGAAGGCAGGTTGAGAGGTCAGCATCCCAGAGAAGCCTGCTTAGGTTGCATGTAGCACCTGGCCTCTACTCCTCACTCAGGGCCTGAGCCTGAGNTCCCATTGTGGGAGCNGTAATAGCCTACTAGCATAACCAGAGTCTCAACCACAGACCACAGTGACCTAGGTTCTGTGTGAAACTTGCTGTCTACGATTGTTACTAGACTTCCTGTTTTTGCCCGCCTCCCATCCTGATCAGCGTGTGTTCTCTTCATCCTTGTTTCTACCTGGCCAGCTGTGTGCTTCCTCTCCCTGACATGCTGTCTGCCACAGCTGCACACTCTCTCTTTTCAGACGTGTGCAAACCTATCCTCCCTCCCTATCAACCCCCTCCTTTCCTTTCTTCCCCATTCTTCCTTTCCTACCTCTGTCTTTCCTGACAGGGTTTCACTTGTTTCTCAGGCAGCTTTTGAAATTTAGATTCAAGTGATCCTCATACCTCTTCCTCCCATGTAACTCAGACTACAGGTAGGTGCTACTGCATCTAGCTCTTGTTTCTTTCTTGATTGTAAAGCTTCTTCTGTGTCTTGGCCCTCAAACTGCTTCCAATACTACTTTCCATGTCTTAAGATTTCTTAAGTGAAGTCTTATGTTTCCCTGGTTGACCTTGAACTTGATAAGTAGTTGAGGATGGTCTTGAACTACTCATTCTCCTGTCTTTACTTCCTAAGTGATGGGTTACATACATGCAACATTATGTACAGTTTTGGGGATCAAACACAGGCCTTCATGAACAGTAGGAAAACACTCCCTCAACTGAGCTACATCTCCTGATGGTGCTGTTTTGATTATCACATATGTGGATCATGATTGGTGCCAGGAACACTGATAAATATCCTTCAGTGGCTAAGACAGACACTAATATAAAGAATTCTCTTGCTCCAAATATCAGCAGAGCTCAAATGAGAAACCCTGCTATATTATGTAGCTATACATATAAAAGATAAAGTCTGAAAATTGCCAGATCATATGGAACTTCCAGAAGCAGTTTCTCTTTCCTTCCTTCAATTGGGGAGGAGTAGGGTGTTGTCATGAGACAGCTATAGTTTATGCACGAATTTACAGTGGTAGGTGGGAGGCGGTTCTCACCACCAAATTTACAACCGACTTTGAAAGAAAGCTTTGTACTGCAACTTTTTACCACCTTAAAAAATGGTTTGATGGAGAGAGGGCTGAATCAGTAAAGGGCTTATTCTGAAAAAGTGGGGATCCAAGCTTGGATCCCTAACACCCACAGAAACATGCCAGGCACAGTGGCATATGCATGTATCCTAGTGCTTAGGAAGGCAATGACAGAACTGTCTTTGGTAAGCTATTGTTGCCAATTGGTGTGATCCAGGTTCAGAGATATACCCTATTTCAAAAAATAAGTTGGCGACCTATAGAAGACAACCAGCATCGATTTCTAGCCTCTACAAATATACACATACATGCACACACATATAAACATGAACACTAACATGAACATACCACACACACACACATACACCAAAAAAGTCGTGGAGTAGAGCCTGTGAATCTGCTTGTACACTTGTCTTGCACACATAAGGCCTGGGTTTAACCTGTAGCATAGCAAAAAATAGTTTTGGAAAGAGAAGAACAACTTACTTGTCTAGTAGGTAATAAAATGCAAAGTTTGCGGATGAAGCAACAGCTCAGCAGAAGACCAAGGTTCAGTTCCTAGCCCCACATCAGGCGACTCAACCCGTCTGTAACTCCAGGAGTTCCAATGTCCTCTTCTGGCCTCTGTGGGCACATGTGCCCATGTACACACACAAGCATGGGTGCACATTTTAAAAATGCAAAGTTTTGTGATAAGAATCAAATGCAATAGGTTTTTAAGCCTTCTTTCCCTATTTCTATGATTTTCAGTCATAATTTTTTGAATGTTTCAATTTTACTGTGTCACCAAAGTACCACAGTGATGACTGTCAAGGGAAATAAATTAAAATTTTGATTTAAGGTTGATGAATTATTCACTTCCTAATGGCATGTTTGTTCTTAGAAAGTGTCACTGTTAAAAGTGACATGTAATTTTCTCATGGTTCTGTGTCACACCAAACTAGGAAAACACTTGCTAAGACATTGAAATGGTCAACCTAACTTCTTGTCTCCTTTTGCTAGTTTCTTCCATCTGTATCCAGTTGTCCTCAGCATGGAGGAGCAGAACAGCTCTGCTGGGAAGGAGCTTCAACACAGAACACGAGCAGAAGTTCCAGGAAAGAAAATCTGGCACACACAGGCCTACACCCTTGGGGCCATTTCCAACTTTCTGTCTACTTTTCTGACCTTTCCTATCTATAAGGTTGTGTTCCGGCAGCAGATCCATGCTATGGCAGTGTCAGAGGCTGTGAGACAGCTTTGGCATGAAGGACCTCAGTACTTCTACCGGGGCATCTACCCCCCTCTTCTCTCCAAGACCCTGCAAGGGACTCTGTTGTTTGGCACTTATGATAGTCTGCTGTGCTTTCTCTCCCCTGTTGGGCCACACTCCCTTGGACAGCGATGGACTGCAGGGCTCATGTCTGGTGTGGTAGAAGCTGTGGCACTCAGTCCCTTTGAAAGAGTACAAAATGTGCTTCAGGATGCTCGCAAGCAAGCTTCCTTCCCTAGCACCTCCAGCATTCTCAAGGAATTCAATTCTTATGGGCTTTGGGGGCGGCTGTCACTGGGCTATTATCGTGGTTTCTGGCCAGTCCTTGTCAGAAACAGCCTGGGAAGTGCTCTGTATTTCTCCTTCAAGGATCCTATCCAGGATGTCTTGACAAGGCAAGGCCTGCCCCATTGGGTTCCTGCTTTGGTGTCTGGTAGTGTCAATGGAACGATCACCTGCCTGGTTCTGTATCCTCTGATTGTGCTGGTTGCCAATATGCAGTCTCATATTGGCTGGCAGAGAATGCCAAGCCTGTGGGCCTCTGTACAAGATGTGTGGGACACTCGAGGTCGAAAAATACTCCTGATATATAGGGGAGGATCTCTGATCATTCTCAGGTCCAGTGTGACATGGGGCCTTACTACTGCTATCCATGATTTCTTGCAGAGAAAGGCTCACACCAAGAAAGAGATGAAAGACTAAATGAAGGGTGACCATGGCATCTTTGTTCTAAGTCTTCTCTTCACTCCTTGGTTGTGTATAGTGTATGTCTTTGGCTCGGTTCCCTAGTACAACCGTTACTTAGTATCTGTAATCTGTCGCTGCGTGGGAGAAGCTTCTAACTTTTCACCTGTTAGTCCCAGATAGAGCCTATCAGATTCCTTAGTCAAAGAAGGAACATCTCCCTAGTCTATACTCAGCTTCAGTAGCCTCAGAACCTGGAGCCTTTAAATAAGTTGTAGCCCAGATTAAATATCATCCCTTTAAGGAATTTTTTTTCAGTAAGAGGAAACTTTAAAAGAAGATGCTCGGTACCATAAGAAGATTCAGGTACTGTGAGTCTGAGATCCTTCTACGTGTCCTCCTGACCAAACCAAGTGGAACTCCAATTTCAATGAACTTGTACTAGACTTGGAGGAAAACTTGAGAGATGCCTATATTTTCTTGACATTGCTCACTGCCTCTACCACAGCCACTCTCACTTCAAGCCATGGGTTCTACTTTTGGGGTACCTGCTCTGATTACAAACCCTAGATTAGGCTCACTTCAACCATCAGGTACCACAAGAATGGATGATGATGCTAGAGATGAGAATGAGAAAAGATTTGGTGCCTGGATAGAACGAATAAAGGCTTTGAAGTAGGAGATTGAATTAATTTAATTACATGCCAAATAGAGAAAAATATTACTGTAGGTGGTTTGTTGTTATCTGTTAGGACTATTTTTTTTATAGATAGTAAAGTGATTATGTTGCCTACAAACCATTTAAGTTTCCATAAGAAACCTGGAACTAACATGACCATATCTCTTCACAATTAATTGTTAATTTTGTTGCTGTGGACAATACATAGTAAATACAGCATAATGATCTTAGTTTGTCATTCAGAGCCATTACCAATATGGACCCCATATGACTTTCTGCATATTATTACACCATATGCATGGACTGCATAGGCCAGCCAAATGCAGTGCTTTTCTCTCCCCAAATATTCCAAGATCTCAACCATGGCCATACTCTGGCCCACACTGTCTCTCTACTTGCACTGCCCTTCCCACACACTAAAAGACCTCCAATTTCCAAAAGTCCAGCTCCAATGCTACCGTCTGTGTGGAACCCCTTCTCTATATTCCCCCTGAATGTGACATTGGTTTTGTGAAACCCCCTTCCAACAGTTCATCAACATGCACTGATTCCATTATATCACTGATCCCATGTGGCCCTATGTTCTTGCTGTTCTTCAATACCTCCTACTAGACTGTAAATTTCTTGAAAGCAGGGATTCTTGTATGCATTTTCAAATCCTCCATTGTGCCTAGGTGCTCAATAAAGATGGTGAATTATTGAATTGATTATCAAGCTGTGATATGGTCTATATCCTCAGGGTGCTATCCCTATTACATGAAGATAATGTTACTGACTCATTGTCAACAGGACACATGCCTTTGGGATGTTTGTTTTCTTTTAGTAGTGGATTTAGTTCTGTGCTAATGATGATGCCAATGATAATGATAACAAAAATAATAAAATTATGTTCAACCAGAATATTTGGTGAGTTTGTGTTATTTGCAGCATGCTAGCTATTATATCAACGTTAGCACCAAAATTTCACAAGCAGAATAACATTGCATAGCTGTCCTACTCCCTTTATCTCTAGAATTTTTAGTATTTCCAAGATGGCATGTGTTGCAGTTCTTACTTTATACATGATATCATAATAAATTCCTCGACTTGCACCTCCTCACTGAACCAAAGCTGTCCTTTATAATGACCCATTTGTCTAGGAATGAGAATTCATCAGAATACTACAGGCATTAACGACAGGACTGTTAGGCCATAAGAATGCTAGTCATTGTCAAGATGGTCAACAGAAAACTGCCTTCCTGAAGTTCTGTAGATGAACTTCCACACAGTAGATGTGAGTGGGCTGGGACAGTGTTGTCAGACTTTCTTACCTGCAGATTCTGCATCCTTGCATTCAATAACTGTGGCCAAAAATATTTTGGGGGATTACATATGTATTGAATATGTGCAACTTTTTGGATTGTTATTCATTCAAACAACATGGTATAACAATCATTTTCAGAATACTTAACCTTGTATTAGATACTATAAATTAACTAGAAATGACTTAACATATATGAGATAGAGCAGGGCATGGTGGCACACATCTTTAATCCTTACTAGGGATGTGGGGGTGGAAGGATAAGGAGTTCAAGGGCACCCTAGGTTACATAGTTCCAGGATAGCCTGGGCTGCACACGATTGTGACAAGTCCTCCTCCCTCCCCACAAAATAAAAAAATGAACCCAAATAAAAACAATAAAATGTATTAGATGGGAAGTTTCATGCAAATAGAATTATACAATTTTCAAAACTATAGGACTTCAGCAGTTACTGGTTTTGGTATTTCCAGAGAGTCCTGGAACCAAATACCCATGGATACTGATGGATGTCAATGCTTGTCCACTCAAAGAAGTACAATACATACTCAGACAAAGACGGGAAAATTAGAACAGCAGTTAATCATGCTTATGTCTAACTTCCAGCAGAAAACATTGTTCACAAAGCTGTGTAACTAGCTGAAGAACAATAATGAGCACCTTTCCCCATATCTTTATCCAAAAGATGCATTCATCTCCAAGTACACTGTGGATTCACCAATGTCACTGTGTCAATCTGTGTCCCTTTCTTCTAACAATTTATTAGAAATGAATTTGAGCTTGCAGATAATTTTCATGAATAATGATTAAAGGACATCTATATATCCTTTACTCAGATCAACCTATTAACACTTTATCTCATTTGCTATTGAGCATGCATTTTGTCTAATACAGAGAAAT
>LZPO01117228.1:62912-74544 GCA_001675575.1 Neotoma lepida
ACTGAACCCTCACTTCGAAGCCATTTCCCTGATCAACATCAGTTACTTGGGCATCCACAGATAATTCTAAATACTTGCAGAGCTGTCTCACACAAAGAAAGAAAACTGATGAATTTATTCTCTTCCTCTCACTGTATGTATATATGTGCTAATGTCTTTATTCCATTTCATTTTCCCTTTAACCTAAATTATCTAACACTCTGCTGTTCTTCACTCATGAATTTATTCACTGAACAAAGATTGAGACCAACTTCAAACTAAAGCACTGCTGATACGAAGTTTTCAGTCTTCACTCCCTAGTGTGTTAAACCATTTCTAGGCCAGCTTTTCTCTCCTTTGTCCTGGCAAGAGGTCACAATCTCCTCACAGCCTTAAAACAAGATCNTCTTTCTTGTTGGATGGAACCCTCTTAGCCAGGACGATGCCATGATCCCCTCTATATCTGCCTTGATACCNATGCCTGAGAGTTCATAGTCTATCCCATTAAGTATAGGTGTTTGAATCTTAGTGTATTTCCCTGTCATTCAGAGAACCTGAAGTTCAGAACAGGAAGCTTGGCTGTTGGGATAATAAGTACTTGGATTTATGAACATTCCAAGAATGCTCAGTCTTATGGGCTACGTAGTCCCCTTTCCCTCCTCTTAGAAATGAAGACAGTTGTGTCCATTGTGAAGGAAATACTGAAAGTCAGACACTCTACAGCAGATGCTCAGGTCTTATTTAGGATCCGGGGAAAATAAGTAGAGGATTATTGAGTACCGATCCAACCCCTAAGGAGAACAGAAGTCACATCAGGGAATGAATGTTACCTGCCCTTTCCTCTTTGACACAAAGAACCAGGTCCTGGACAGGCTGATCCTCATCACTGCCCTGGTTGGCCTGGCAGGAATTGTAGTTATTTTCTGGCTCCTTGTCTTCTGCATGGACAGAACGCCACCCTAGTCTATATCCTAAACCTTTCTGTAGTCTACTTCTTCCTCTGGTGACACATCATTGGATTCCTGCTAGGTGTCATCAGCTCTCTGTGACCCCCAAAATCATGATATCTTCAAGAACAGGGCAGTTGTTCCCCACATCATGACTCAGTGCCATTATCACTAAGCANTGCCAATTGTCCTGTGGCCCATCTGCTAACATTGCTACTGCCTGAGGTGCATATCAGCTGTTGTGTGTGCCCTGCTCTTGGCCCTGTCAATGTTACTGACCCTCCTGGAATGATGCAACTGTTATATGCTAGTCAGGAATTTTGAAAATGATTGTCGTTTATTAAAAANCTCAATTGTATCATAACTGTGTGGTTGATTGTTTTATTTGTGATTCTCTTTGAGGACTAAAATAGAATAAGACATAAAAGACCGATTATTAGATACTGACTTGTTGATTTATTTAGTAATTTACTTGAAACACTGCTTTACTNCCCATTTAACAAGTGTGACTTCACTTGCTACCTAGAATAGAATGACCTGGANAAATATCTAAAACAATGGGTCACTTGCCCCTTAACAACCTGCTGACTGCCACATATGCCTCTATAAAATCTTGCTTGCCTGCCTGCCCACCTTGTGGTTTTAGAGTATAAAATGAGAATACAAACTGGACCTGGCATTGAAGCCTCTCAGGGCTGTCCTGGCTTCAGTCCACCATGCCATCCCCTCTCTTCCATTCTCATTGGTTTTGGAATATTNNTAGCAGAAAGAGTCCCACATTTCTGGAGGCCTCACAACAAGATCTCCTTCACCAGGTCCCCAATTGGTCCAGATAAGGTNCCACTTCTCAGCCCACTGAAGGTCTCTGGAATTTGGAAGCATAGGCCCCTGATGGGATTCTGGAGTCGCCTTCCAGTGGCCAAGGGGACTGTAAGACCTAGGACCAGAGTCTCTGAGTAGAAGAAAACAAGACTAGGCTGGATATCCTGTCCGGGTAAGGACCCATGAGGGATANGCAAGAAGAGCAGGGACAGGCTTTACCACTCCACAGGAGATCTCATCTCAAGCCTTGATGGGATACCGATGTGACACTGGTCTCTAAGGAAAAGGTAGATTTGTCTCCAGAGAAACAGACAGACTCGGAATTTTAAGTGGGAATGTAAAATTTCTGAATGAATGGTGGAGGAGTGTATGACTGCTTGTAATGTTCCTTCAGCTCTGTAGCTACAGATCTGATTGGCTCCAACCTATGGCTCCCTGCAGTCATTTCACCTGAACCAGCACTCACCTCCCAATAACAGGAGATGACCAAGCACAGGGATGTACATGTGGCCCTAAGGTAGGACCTTTCAAGTCACTGCGAGGTGGCTGAGCAGGCAGGCACTTGCTTGAGGGAGAAGCTGGTTTTTGCCACCCACACTCTATGCACCACATGGGGCTAGGCACATACAACACCCCCCAGCTCCTGGTTAGGGAACTCTTCTTGTCATGGAGGGTCTGCACAGTCCCAATGTGAGACCCACACAGTCCTACAAACCATGCTTGACAGCTTCAAAAGGACTTACCTCTGACTACAGAATATAGATTAAGCCCTCCAAATTAAAGACTCTATGTGAAATTGGTCAGACTTCTTCCTTTGATGTCACTCTAGATTTGACTCTGATTAACAGGGTCTGAGAGGTGTTTATAGGACCACCTGATCACCCAGACCAGTCCCACATGTTGATTCATGGTGTCTGTTGGCCCAAGACCCTCTGGGATGGCTTCACTACCAGAATTTTCTCAGTCCCAGGCCACATGGGTTGCAAAGACTGTTAAGCCTGAAGACACCAAGGAAGCACCCCCATTAGCTTCTGTAAATGATGAAGTTTTCCCATTATGCTTTCTCCATACCAGCTTCGATTGCCAGTGCTACACAGCTCTGAGACAGTGGCAAGACCACCTGATCCTGTCCCTCCAACCATACCCACCCCAACACCATGCTCACCAGCCTCATTGGCCAGCCAACTCTGCTAGATGCTGGTTTGCTGTGTTCCAGTGATAAACCTATTCCAATGGAATGCCACTGAGGGAAATGCCAGGTCCTCCCCTTACCCAAAAAGATGGCAGCTGTGCTATCCAGCCACATACTTACCTAAAGAAGAGGGAGAGAGCCTCCATAATATCAGAGAAATGCTAAAAGAGATTTTCTCCTCACAGCAGGACTTAGAGGGCAAGCCAGTCCCCAGTCCAGATATGGAACCATTTATAGATGGGACCAAAGCCAACAGGGGGAATAGTCTCTTTCTTCAAGAGACTCAAAGCAACAATATATCAAAAAAGGAAATGGCTTACCTCAGGGGACAAAGAAATTAAAAACAAAGACCAAATTCTATAGTTCCTAGAAGCTGTCTGGTGTGGNGCCTGTACCACCATGGACCCCAAGGCGGGCAAGGGTCNGGAGACTAAAATAAAGCACAAGAGACGTGGGTCACTCTTGAAAGAAGAANGCCGTTTACTGAAGCTCAGGAGAGCCTTATATATCCCTCACAACCCAGCCCCCTGTGGCCACAGCGCACAACAGAAAGCACCCAAGGGCAGTAGTAAAATACAATGTATCTCACTAACCTCCTTGTAAACAGATAGAACTTCCTTTTCTCAGCATCTGCTTGACCAAACAAGGCTAGAGGAAACAAACCACAATATTCATGCAGAAACTGTAAGCTGTTCTTGCTTCTCATCCCAGAGGGAGGACTCCCGGGCCCAACAGTCTGGGCAGTCCAGCTGTGACAGATTTACACAAAGAACCAAGGTCTTGTCCATGAAGACACAGCCCAGCAGTCCTCTCCCATTACCTGACCCCCGAAAGTATATCTTAATAACCGATGAAGGGGTCACTAAAAATCAGAAANACTGGCTGGTTACCACAGGTAGGAAAATTCCTGAGATGACAGCTCCCAGCCTAGTCCTACAAGATCATGGAACAACACATCTGGAAAAATGCCCTACAAGAATTGTTGCAAAGACATATGGTGATCCTGAGGTTGTCAACATGGACCCAAGTGAACAAAGCCTATCTGCAATGTGCCTGGAACAATCTCAAGCAGGGGCCCAAGGCCCCACGCTGACACAAAAACAGTCCTACACATTTGAACATCTGGAAGTAGAAATGGACTTTACCGACATCAACCCAGCAGAGGGTACCAATACATGCTGATTGTGATGTGCATGTTTCCAAGTTGCGTCAAAGCTCTTCCTACACACACAATTTACTTGGAACTTTGGCACACGTTACCACCCCAGTCATCAGACCAGTTGAGAGAATAAATAGAATTTTAAAACAGCGCTGACCAAACATGGCCAAGAAACAGACCTCCCTTGACAGACATTCTGCCATTTGTACTGTCTAGTGTGTATTGCATGCCCTTCAAATATGATTACTCTCCTTTTGAGATCATGTTTGGCTACCCTCCTCTACTGCTACCCCAAGGACTCAAAGGACCTCCGAGAGTGTGGACACACCTACCTCCAATGGTTCTTGAAAGACGGGGCTGACACTGCACAAAAATTGTTCACTCCCTCAGCTCTTACAGTTGCAGGTCTCAAGCAGTAGATAGATGCACCAGACCCACACTAAGGCTGCTGTGGACCTAAGCCAGGAATGGACTGTGACAGCNGACCCAGACCGGCCACTGAAATTGACCAGCTCAAAACTATCTCGGAATGGAGACACCCTATGGACAAGTGGCCAGAGGACATAAGAATGATTATGGATTGTGGGGTAACCTATTGGTCTTATCTTAAATACTAGTCATGTGTGGACTTTACCATGAATGGGCCTGCAAGGAAGCTCTAAGAAGGGTAAGGAGTTAAAGCTGTAATNGGCCTTTGGTAGGTGGGGTGGAGGAGACCAGGGAGGAATACTATGGGAANTGACCATTTTTAAAAGCCCTTTGTCTGGAAAAGACATGTCTTAAAATGCTGGCTTTAGTAAATGCCAGCCCTGAGCTCCTTTACCCAGATCAGGATTTCTGGGTATTTTTACATGCAAGCAGTTCACCTATACTGGAGTAGGAATGACTAACCAAAGCCTGGCTAACAACACAAAAGGGGTGTGTTTAACTGAGCTACCTAATCAGGTGTGGGAGATGAAAAGGGCCGTCCTAGACCAGCAATAGTTACTGTTAGAACAATAGCGCCTGATGGTACATGCATCTATCCCCCAAAGGTATTCACACCTGCTACCAAAGACACAGTTGCAGGATTGCATTCTTGGCCCTGGACTTGGATNTGCTCCCAGAAAGTGAGGTCCAGCCATAATTACANCCCTTGGATTCAAAAAAATAAGAGAACTCCTGCATTTTCACCAGTCCTTCTAGGAATGGCCCTGACAAGATCCATTACTGATGCCCCTTCAATAGGCATCCACCAAGTTCAACATAGTCAGCTCTCTACTCAGATCAAGAAAAACTTAACTACTGTTTGGGAAAACATAGCCAACTTTCAGAGTGAAATAGATTCATTGACAGCAATGGTACTCCCAAATCCTAGAGGGTTAGANTTGATTACTGCAGGAAAGGCTGACATATCCATNGTTTTAAATGAGAAATGCTGGTTTTATGCTAATGAGTCAACAATAGTATGAGGAAAATGCCAGGAAGTTATTAAAAGGATTGAAGCTAAAGGTACAAACAACAGTCAATGGAGTACAATGCAGATGATACACCAGGAGCATCAACCCATTTCAAGGCAGATTCGTAAGGTTTTAGGAAGGTGACNAGGAGCAAGGCGGTGGTGATGCACGCTTTTAATCCCAGTGCTAGGGGGACAGAGGCAGGTGGATCTCTGTGAATTTGAGGCCAACCTGGTCTACAGAGTGTGTTCCAGGACAGCCAAGGATATACAGTGAAACCCTGTCTTGAAAAATAAGGGGAAGAAAAGGAAGAAAAAGAAGAGGTGATGATGGTGAAGAGGAGGGAGTGAAGTAAACTAAGTAGACCAATTATNAAATATTGATTTATTGATTCATTTAGCTCTTTACTTAATGCACTACTTGTACTGCCCATTTGCCAAGCATGACTTCTCTTGCTACCTGGAACAGAATGAACTGGAGAAATAGCTGAAACAATGGGTTGTTGCCCATGACAATACTGATTGCCACTTATGCNTCTGTAAAAGCTTGCTTGCTTGCCCAGCCAATATTGTGGNTTTAGAGTATAAAATGAGAATACAAACTGAACCTGGCATCAAAGCCTTTCAGGAGCTGTTCTGGCTTCCAGCCACTGTAACATCTCTCTTCCACTCTCATTGGTGTTAGAGTGCTTATTGCAGGAAGGTTTTGGCAACAGAGCAGCCTAGCCTGCTGATCAGGACCCTCTGTGGCTCCCAGTGGATTCCATTACCTGAAATGCTGGTCTCCCTTGTCTGTGGCTTGCTTTTGGCATTTGCTGGTTACTATTGTACTAGCTTCAGTGTCTTCCCAGCACCTCCATCTAGTCACACTCTGTGCAATTAACAGCTGCACAAAGCCCAGCATTCATTTCCTCATTGCTCCTTTAGGAGTGGCAACAGGCAGACCTTCCAGGCAGTTCCCCAGAGGGCTCCACAGGACACTGCTGGGGTGGATGAATGTGGAGAGAGTTATCATTGGGGAACCAAGGAAACATCAAGAAGCAGATTAGAGCAATGAGCCTCTACCCTCCCCCATTGGCTATGTCCTTAACAGTCAACACTGTGATATTTGTCTCTCCATGTCTGGCTTATTTTGCTTAATTAATGACTTCCAGCTCCATCTATTTTCCTGCAAATGTCATGACTTCATTCTTCTTTACAAATGAATAAAATTCAATGGTATGTATATGAAAGCAGAAGGGTTGCTGATTAGGAAGAAAGAGAGAATCCAGAACCGTAGGAAGGAGTACATTCACAACCTTGCAGGGAAAGCTACAGCTTTAAATCCTTAAGAAGCACAAAAGAACGTAAAAGCAGTAATATAAGGCAGGTACAGCTGTGTATCCTAGCACTTAGAAGGCAGAGGCTGAAGAACATGAGTTCAAGTCTGGCCTGGGCTACATCGTGAAGCTTCGTAAAGGGGGGAATGCAATGAAACAACATTAATAGTAAGAAGCAAGAAAACTGAGACCATTTTAAAGCTATTCTACATGAAAGGAAGGAAAGGATTAAGACAACTTCACAAATCAATGGGACTAGGAACAGATACACAAAAAACCAATCAAACTAAACAATGTTTAAGCATCAATAAAACTGGTAAGCGTGTGACTAAATTTTGGCGGAATGGTGGAAAGAAGACACAGATTATCATAGTAAGAATAAAATGTGGGTCACTGGGAATGACCAACCTCAGAAACACAAACAACAGTGGAAGATATGGTGAACAGACCAAGGCCAATAAACAGCAAGTGGGTCCCAAAAGTCACTTGGGGGCTGTCATGACAAAATCTATCCATGGCAGATTGCTCACAGACATCCACACTCAAAAAATTCAGAATGAGCCGGGCGGTGGTGGCACACACCTTTAATCCCAGCACTCGGGGGGCAGAGGCAGGCGGATCTCTGTGAGTTCGAGGCCAGCCTGGGCTACCGAGTGAGTTCCAGGAAAGGNGCCAAAGCTACACAGAGAAACTCTGTCTGAAAAAAAAAAAATTCAGAATGAAAAGAGCATGATTCAGTGCATTATGTGGTTACTAAGGGTACAATTCCCCCCTCTTAATTTTTTGAAGCCACATCTTGAGACTGCCATGGGCTCTCTCAATGATGCTCTGTCCTTGAGGATTATAAGGAATGCCTGTTTTATGCTCAATTTGCCATTGGGAACAAAATTGCTGAAACNCTTTACTACTATACAGATCCGTTATCAGTTTTAATAATTTTTGGTATCCCCATATAGGAGAAATATTTCAGGCAATGAGCAACTACATGTTTAGTGGCTTCTCCAGATTGGGCCCTGGCCATCAAAAACCCTGAATAAGTATCTATTGTCACATGNACATATTTTAACTTGCTAAATGCCGCAATATGAGTGACATCCATTTGCCATAAATGATTAGGAAGAAGGCCTTGAAGATTTACCCCAAGTGAGGTACAAGAAAATACTTTGGACACACCCCACATTGTTTAACTATCTGTTGAGCAACTTCTTTGGTAAGATTGAATTGCTTCCTTAGATTTTTGCTATTTTAATGATGAAAAGCAAGTGACTGTTGAGTTAANTCTACTTGAGATAAGGCAATCATCTGTGTTGATTTGTCAGCTGATGCATTACTGTGGGCTAAAGAACCAGGAAGATTGGAATGAGCTCTAATGTGACCCACAAAGCATGGTAGCTTTCTTTGGTGAATGGCATCTTCAATTTGTTGAAACAGCATCCTAACCTGACTGTTACTAGTCCCAATGTATGGAACAGTTTCTGTAACTTGAAGAGCTCTATAAATATAATGACTATCTGTATATAAANTAATGGGAATCTGTTGAACCTGATTTATTTCAGCTGTGGCCTGACATTGCTCCACAAACTCGCTTTTCCACAGCAAATAATCTCTGCCTGACAGGCAAGCTCTGGACATCTGTTTCCAATCCCCGGGAGGCAAGGCTTCTAGAGTTAGGCTTTCTAACAAAGCTTGTGTAAAAGCAGCAGTCNGACAATATTGGTTGCATGCAGTTTTAATTCCTTAAGTTGTTTAAAAGGGAATCAGAACATGCACTCNCACAATATGACCCTGGGCNTCTTNCTGCTCAGTTACAGGAAACATTTGAAATCCTTGCACCTCCTCCCCTCTGCTAGCTGATTCTCTAATANTGGCTTGAAAGGGAGACCCAGGACTATCAGNGATGGTTTGCCATGCTCCGGGAGGTTTTTGCACCAGGGCAATTATGGGTGACTTTGACATTCTGATAGATGACCTTCTAGGTGAGTCTAATTCTGCCACTACAGAAGGAAGAGGAGTACCCTTTGGAGAAGGAGAGACTTGAAGAGCCTCCAAATTTTGAGAAAGAGAAATTACTAAGTCTCTCAAGCCCTTCAGTTCCTCCCTTGTCTCATCCCAAGACTTCTGTTCCTTAAATTCGGCTTCATGGCCAAGAGGGGACTGACCCTGATTGAATGATTTTGTAAAAGCGTTCCCATCTGGCAGGAGCTCCAGCAGAGCAGGCTTTGTTTCACATGAGCCCACCTCAGGGAAAAGTCCCCCCTGCTGCTCAGGACTCAGATTCAAACTGTCCCAAATTAGTGCCCACAGGCCAAAAGCTTCCACTGGGATCTCTTCCAACCCGTGCTCTTCATAATATTGTTGCATTTTGACTCCAATTCTCTCCCATGAGTTTCCGTCCAGAGTCTCATAGTCAGAAAACCAAGGACACAGCTGCTCTACAAACTCTAAGAACCTNTGTACTTGTTGCTATTCAACCTTAACTCCCTTAGTTTTCAAACACTACAAGTGAACAAACATCTGTTTACTAGTTCCCTGCCCCATATCAGCTCCTCTTTTTAAAACTGCTAAGTCTGCAGTGGCTGCTCATTCCCAGATTTCATTTTCTGTGTGCCAGGTCTGGCACTAGAGAAATTCTATTCTTTTTTTTTCCTTGCAAGATTGTGGGAGATTTATTTTAATTGCTCAATGTCAAAGGATTCCTGTAAATCATTCAAAAATTTTTCATCAAGAGGTTCCTTGGAATGGTTACCAAGGTACAACTTTGACATGGCCATGAATGAAGGCAGTTACCACANATACAATGCTGTGTATACTGTAGCATACACCCTCCACAAGATACTTATGCAACAAGTAGACATGCAAGCAATTAAAGATGGAGAAAGAATGAAATTTCCCCACTGGAAGGTAATGTCTTTACATTTGGATGATGTTCAGAGTCAGCAAGGGAACTTAGTTAAGTGGCCCCACAGGTGCTCTAAAGAAGTATCTTGGGATTCTTTTTCCAAAGAGAAATTTTCTAGACTCTTTTATAGACTGAAAGAAAAATACAGACATGAGTGGATATCCTAATCAAGATGCCATTGTCATAGAAGGAAATACTTAAGAACTAAGGGCAAAAGGGTTGTATAAAAGAGCAAGCTGAGCAAGTCATGAAAACCAAGCCGGTAATCCAGTTTGTCCTCAGTTTCTGCCTCAGTTCTTCTCTTGAGTTCATGTCTTGGCTTCCCTAGATGATGGGCTGTAACCTGTAAGTCAAGCAAACCCTTTCCTTCCCAAGTTGTTATTTACTATGTTATTAATTGAGATAGAATTATGTCCCAGGTACCCTCCTTCTAACACTTCCCATGTCTCTCACCCAGTTCTCTCAAGTTGATGGTCTCTGTTTCTTTTCTTTTTTGGTTTTTTGAGACAGGGTTTCTCAGTGTTTCTGGAACTTGTTTTGTAGAACTTGCTTGCCTCGAACTCACAGAAATCTGCCTGCCTCTGCCTTCTAAGTGCTGGGGTTAAAGGCATGTACCACTACCACCCAATATAGCTTCTTTTTCTTTGATTATTATTGTTACAAATATAAATGTGTGTATGTATGTATGTATATACACAAATACATATATATCTTGTGTATACAATATACGTATACAACCTGTTTCAAAAAAAAAAAGAACTTCATGGGAAGAGGTTAGGATTTTCCTGTTGAGAACCTTAGAAGGGCAGGATGCTGATGGCCTCTTTACCAAAAACTTTTGCCCTTAGTTCTTAAGTATTTCCTTCTATGACAATGGGAAATTCCATTCTTATCCTAAGTTTTTTCCTACACAATATCCCTATACGTAAACCCTGTGTTTTTACCTAATTTAGTAGATAGGAATTGAGAGACAGAGAAAAGGAGAAGCCTAGACTTGCTGCAGCCTAACTTTTACTACTTGCTTTGGCTTAACTTTTATCTCTCTGCTTTATCTATACACAGTTTTACTCCTGAAGAATAGAATACCACCACCTAATCCTTAATTAATAACCTGCCATGTCCAACTGCTTCCATGGTGTCCCCTACTCTCTCTTACTTATTTCCTCTGTATTCAAGTCCCTGTTTGGGCACCATCTGTAGGAAGCCTGCTGCCACCTTTACAAGGGTTCCTATGAAAAGGAGAGAGGGATAAGAAAATATTAGATAGAAAGATAGTGAAGAGGAGAAAGACAGAAACACAGGATAGCTTCAGGAGGACCTGGGTCAATACCCAATGGCCTTTTCTGTTTATTCAAAAGGGCTTTTTATAACAATGCCAGGGGGTGGGGCAAAAGACCTCCCCCTAGCTAGATCAAAGCACACCGCACAGCCAAGTGNAGCCCCTTCCAAANACCTGGTAACCACGCCCATGGTCAAAGCATCCCCTTATGCAGCCCTNCTGGGTAAAGCAAGCTCAGATTCTCAGACCCTGGGTAATGTTCTCTGGGCCTCCACAGAGCTGGAACTATATCTGGGTTAGGTGGGGGCCACATAAATCTATGCATGAGATCCAACTGCATAGAGATTTGTAAAACTGGGAAACATTNAAGAACATTATTAATTCCAATTCCTGCTTTGTGTATTGTACTGCATGTGTGTAAAATGTCATTGTGGTAAACAACTGGATGACAAATGCATGGATCATTTTTAAGTGTTTGGCAGCTTCATATGAACCTACAATTACATAGCATTAAAAGGATTTTTGTACCATGCACAATAGTTTCAAAATCCTGAAATCAGGATAAATTTAACAAAGTATGGCTAATATCTGCAAGGCA
>LZPO01117228.1:83853-104197 GCA_001675575.1 Neotoma lepida
TACATGCTTGGTGCCCACAGAGATCAGAAGAGAGTATCAGATACTCTAGATTCTGGAATTACAGATGGTTGTGAACCTCCATGTGGGTGCTGGGAATTCAATTCAGGTCCTCTGAAAGAGCAGCAAATGCTCTTAGACACTAAACCATCACCTCAGNCCCCGGGCTTTTTTGCTTACAACTGTACACCCTATTACTTAGAACAGCTCCCNGAATGTACTTACAAACTCAGTATTTTCCATCTCAGTAAATGAGTCTAACCTCACCTCCACCCCCNTTTTAAAGCATGCTTAGGAACTCACCATCTGCTTCGCTAGCAACAGAGATATTATTACCTAATGAGACACTCCAGTCCACNGTTTCACCCAGACAGGCATACCTGGAGAATGANGGTGTTGAATTCTATTCAAACTGTTAACACAGCAACTGAGGGGNAGAGAGATGGACAGTCAAGAAAGTCAACATCATCTCTGAGACAGGAAACACAAGCTCCAACGACAACCACCCTCTAAGGTGTAAAGTGTGTTTTGCTTGATGAGACATTTNTGTCCATTTTTAAAATCCTGCCTTGAAGATTAAGCAAGGACAAGANTCTCTGAATTCAGTGTTTAATGTCTAAGGTTTTCAGCNCAGAAGCCAGCAGGGGGCAGACANGCTGCTTAATTCAGCACATCCTGCAGAAACTGAGGCTGATTCTGCACTTGAATAAACCCTGAGCATATTAAGGCTCTGTCACTACCTCTTTTGACAACATAGAGACTGTTCTATNATGTATATCCCCAAGCAAGAAAGGGACTTGGCAGCAAATGGTATACAGTGAGAACAGTGTGTATAAATCCTTCCTTTACTGTTAGATGGAAGAGACCCAAAGACAAGCCTAAGATCTAAGTAAGAATTGCTACTGTAAGTCCAAAGGGTAAGCCTTGCTCACCGTGAACCAGAGTTCTTCGAAAGTTACCTACTGATGATATCTTATGCTCTGTCTTAGTTAGGGTTACTAATGCTTTAAGAAAACACCATAACCAAAGAAACCTGGGAGAGAAAGGGTTTGTTTGGCTTACACTTCCACATCACTGTTCATCATTGAAGAAAGTCAGGACAGGAACTTGAGCAGGGCANGATCCTAGAGGCAGGAGCTAATGCAGAAGCCGTGGAGGAGTACTGCTTTTTTGCTTGTTCAGTCTGCTTTCTTATAGAACCCAGGACCACCAGCCCAGGGATGGCACCACCCACAATGGCCTGAGCCCTCCCTCATCAATCACTAATTAAGAAAATGCTCTACAGTCATAACTTGTGGGAGGCATTTTCTCAGTTGGGATTCCCTCCTTTCAGATGACTCTAGTTTATGTCAAGTTGACATGAAACTCTGCAGCACACAATCTAACCCTCTGGCATTCTACTTGTAAATGGTAAGGCTAGAAGACACCAGAGACATCTGGCAATATGCATCTATTGCCTCTGAAATAATTGACATTGTCCCTCCTGGTTGAAGGAGGTGGTGGTTTGGGCGGAATGTCCCACATAGTCTCAGGAGTTTGAATACTTGGTCCCCAGTTGGTGCTATTTGAGGAGACTTACAAGGTGTGGCCTTGTTGGAAAAAGCCTGGCACTGGGGGCATGTTTTGAGAGTTTAAAGACTCATGACATTTCTAGTTCACTCTCTACTTCCTGCTTGTAGTTCAAGNTGTGAACCCTCAGCTCCTGCTCCAGCCAACATGTCTGCTGCCTGCTGCTTCCACTCCACCATCATGGATTCTAAACCTCAGAGACCATAAGTCCAAATAAGCTCTCTCTTTTATGAGTTATCTAGGTCATGGTTTTTCATCACAGCAACAGAAAAGTAACTAATTTGCAGAGTCTGACTTAAATCCAGAAGGTTATTTCATTGAGCCTTTGACTGGATATGGGAGGTGGTCTTTAAAAAGCAATTCACNGGGGCAAGACGTGGTTTCAAATTCGAGCTCTTAGAAGGTCAAGAAGATCAGAAGTTAAAAGTCAGACTTAGCTACATGAAACCCTGTCTTTAAAATAATAATCATAATTGTCATAGGATAATCTAAACTCTTGGTGTCTAAAACCAGCCTTTACAGAAAGGGTCATTCATTGTGATACTTTTGCTCAAAACATGAGAGAAGGAGAGGAGGAAAGAGTGNAGGCAGAGGTAGAGTAGAAGAAAGAAGAAAGGGAGGTAGGAAGAGAGGAGAGGGGAAGTAAGAAAGAGAAGGAGAGAGGGGATTGAGGATTTTTGAATGAAGATCCCCAGGGCCTGTCTCCAGGCAGCCTCTGTGGCTGTTCACTTTCCTAGCAACTGAAGCTATGCTGCATTGTTTGAAGTGCTCTCTTTGTTCCAAATCAAAGACAANGGATGGACTCCCAANACAAAAGGCNTTTTCCTCACAGGGCTCAGATAAATCAGAATTCAAGGACAGGAGAGTCAAGGGTGAGCAATCCCTCAAAAACCATCTGCAGAACAATTAAGCATTGTCAATAGCACCGCTCACTTCTGAAGGGCAGCCTTGGAGAACCTCAGTGCCAGGAAGCCAGACAGGCTCTGGGAAGGAGCACATTGAAGCATTTCACTTTGCCGATGAAGATTTAGTCCTGAGAGGAAAAAAAAGAAGTCACAAATCGAATGCTTGCAGATGCCAGGGAAATGGAGCAAGCTGAGGTGGGTAAGACACGGGAATTTTCCCTCTAAGAATAGCAACAGAGGAAACCGACTGATAGCTGATAAGTAACATTTGTCCTCAATAATGATGATAAGAATAAGGGCTTTGGTAAACTGGAGGCGTCCTGCCTCTAAACACCATTTGCTACCCAGTTCTATTTGGTCACTGCCATAGATGGATGGAACAGGACTGTTGCCAAATTTTCTGGGGTTTTTAATATGGTTTGGGGACTGAGGACATATCTCAGTTGGCAGAGTGCTTGCCTAATATGCACAAAGTCCTCAGTTCATCTTCAGCAGCACATAAACAGGAATGGTGGTGCATGCCTATAATCCCCGAACTCAGGGGTGGAGACAGGAGGATCAGGAGCTCAAGGTCAGCCTTGGCTATATATCGAGCTCAAGGCCAACCTGGAATACAAAGAACCTGTCACTATAGGTAGGTAGGTAGGTAGATAGATAGATAGATAGATAGATAGATAGATAGATAGATAGATAGATAGATGATACGTCACATACACGTGCACATGACAGAGATAGAAAGAGAGAAAGAGAAAGAGAAAGAGAGAGAGAGACTAGGTGGGGAAAGAGAGAATTGATAGAATTAAAATGCCCAATTTTTTNAAATGTTGGCAACTAGTTACAAACAGAACTCTTCTGGAGTCTGGATCCAGACACTTGTTTCCATTTTGNCCTCTGATCTGGGGCATCATGAATAGTGAGGAAGGGTTCTGGAAAGCCCTGAGCTCCAATTTTCACACAGATGTCCCCTAACTTTATGATCTCACAAAAAACACTTTTCTCCACTTTGTTTCTCATCTAAAATGGGAGGAGGAGGGAGAAGAGGGGGAGGAGGAAAGGAAGGAACCTACAAAATTTCATTACAGTCTCTGGGTTTCTGCATTTGTACAGAAGGAAATTAGCAAGGCATCANGGGACAATGGTGATCTCTAGAGGCCAAGTGTCCAGCAGACTCCTGTATCCCCTCCCCCAACTCCTGGCCCACTGGACTGTCACACTTGTCCCCAGTGAGCACAAACCGTTGGCCCTCCCTGCCAGCCTTCTCCCCAGCAGATGGCACCACCTCTAACCCAACTGCCCCCATTTTCAAAACTCTAGCCCTCATCCTAAACTCCTCCCTCCCTCTCTCCTCATCCAACCACAAACCCTGTCTGCTCTATTTTTTTAATCTCTTAGCTCTGTTCACTTTTTCCATCGAAGCCACCTTCCTTCTAGTTTAGACAGCCATGAACTTCATCCACATTGCATCTGCCTCCCTCTCTCCCTCTCTTTGTTCTCAGCTCTCTTCGGTTTATCCTTCNTAAGCCTAGCCAGAGTTTCCTTCATAAAACACAAGTGCCTAGTTTAAAACCCCGTGNTTGTCAGAGGCCTGATCCACAGGAAGGAACACATGTCTGTGCTGTAAACCTGGCCAAAAGCTATGACCACAGAGGTCTTGGGCCTATGGGAGAATCCTTTACTGATGCTACAGACGTTTTGATAATGGAATCATAGCTAAACTACCTCAGCTGCTTGTATTTATTCCCCCAGGCCCATGTAGCTCTCGGCCTTGGTTGGAGGAGCCTCTTTCAGCCGTGGGCATAGGTCAAAGCAGAGACTGCTAACTCACCAAAAAACTGAGACTAAGGGATTGCTGAGTTCTCCACTGCAAAGGAGACATCTGTATCACTCACTCAAAGCCCAGGAAACATCTCAGAAGAGGAGTGGAAGGACTAAACGAGCCGGAGAATGGAGAGGAGTATTATAAAATGCTGTCATCTGAACATGACATGGCTGTTGCATAATTATGAACACTCAGAAGCTGTGACACCTGCAGAAGACATGCACAAAAAAGAAATATGAAAGTAGGAACAGGCTAAGAAGAAGGGAGTTAGCAGGCATGGGAGGAAGAGAGAGAGTGGTGGTAAGAGGGGAGAATGTGATCACTGTGGAATGTATTCATGTAGATACCTGTCAAAATCTTACTGTGTTTGCCCTCATGGTAAAATCCAAACTCCCTGTATTATTTGTTTTGGCTTCTCTGTGACAGAGAGCCTGACAGAACAAATGCGGGGGGGGGGGGCATTTTGGCTCACAGTTTCAGTGGGCTTTTGTCTACGACAATGGGAAAGGCATGATGATGTTCATAATGATGGGAGTGTGTGGTGGAGGTGCCTCACTCCATGGTGCACCAGAAAGCTGGGAGAGCAACATAGAGCCAGGGGTTAGGCTATACCCTTCCAAGGCGTGCCCTGGTGACCTACTTCTGCCAGCGAGGTCTCACTTCCTAAAGGGAAGTGAATGTTTAAACCATGAACCAGAGGGGAGCATTCAAAATATTACACTCTTTAACCCAAGACCCACCATCATGAATCAGCATGTAACCACTGACCCTTCTTTCTGCCACTCAGGACTCAATGTCCCAGGAGAGTAAGTGTCAAGCTGACTGAAGTCTGAAGTCTAGTTGTGGGCTTGTGATNAGCCCACTTTAAAAGTCCCTCGGGACCTTACACAAGACCTCCTCTTAAAGAGCNGTATCAAGGGTCTTTTGTCTATCTAGCCTTTCTCCTGCTATGGCATTCTCACAGTCTGCTCTAAAGAAAAGAAACTAGCTTGTTCACCAGTGAGTCCCTGTCACCTTGCATTGCCTNGTCCCTAACAGCCAGTGCACTGTTTAATGACTGAATGAGTAAATGNATGGATTAATGAAAGCAAGAGTCATNCAAGGACTGTGCCAGCCACTTTCCAGCTATGTGTCTACAGTGAACCNGCTCGCGCTTTCTGCACCTGTCCTTACAGGTGGTTGTGAGGAGAAATTAAACAAGAGGTGTAAATGTGTTTTAGGACCTATAAAATCTGAATCTAGACATCAGTTGCTACACACCTTCTCTGTGCTTTGGAGAACCTGGCCTGGTTCCTACTCCNTCGCCTTAAAGTATGAGCTAAGTGAGTTAGCATATGCAGTGTGCTTTAAATGGTACTTTACACACTGCAGTATTATCAGATGAGTGTAGAGTAACAACGATGACTGAGCTTAGCAGCCCTCTGGGATGCTGGGTATGGTGAATGTCTGTCTGCTCATTTTGGATGAGGTCTTGATAAGATTGTCAAATGGGGTGGGCCCTTCCCTGGCCAGTGGAAGCCTACAACCAGAGTTTGGTCAACTAGGCACATATGCTCCTGGAACTTTGAGTCCTGAGAAGCAAAACAAAGGGTAAATGGTTAGGATGTTCATGCACCCTGGGGGATTTTATTAATGCTACAAACCTCTGGAGCTGCCCAGCTTCTGCCTTTCCAAGCTAAGTTCTTCAGCCTCCCTGCCCCTGTTAGCTCCCTCGCAACCTTCCTGGCCATTNCTTTGACCCACTGCCAGGGACTCTGCACTGTTTTAGACTCCAAAGCCAGTCAACCATAATCACTGTAAGATGTCACACAAGGTATTTCTCTTCCCTGTGCCTCAGTCTCCCCCTTCAAAGTGGAGGACCCTGAGCAGAGTGCTTGTCCCCAACCCTGGATAATTAGCAGAGCCTCTAGAAGCCTTCTTTACTATCAAGCCTCACTCAATCTCAAGCTGTCCATGGGGTGGGGAACCCTCAGAATAACTGTATGTTTCACAGTTTGCCCAGAAGACTTGGAGACAGCCATTTGGGAAGCTCTGGCCTGCATGTCCTCTGAGGACCCTTGCAAATGAGGAAGGCCTGGGATCCAGAATGTATATGATGCTACTGCCCTATAGAAACCCAGTTTGGGTTCACATCCCATTATTCTCCACATCTAGGGTAAAACTCCATGTGTTAATTATTTTTCTGTTGCTGCGGTAGAACACAACGGCCAAGGCAACTTACAGACAAGAGCTATTCTGGCTTACNGTTCCAGAGGGATGAGTCCGTCTTAGCNGGAAGACATCGCAGCAAGAGCAGGAAGCTAAGAGATCACACCTCAACCACAAGCACCAAGCAGAGTAAACTGAAAATCTCAAAGTCAGTCCCCAGTGACATACTTCCCCAAACAGTGCTACCAACTGGGGACTGAGCATTCAAATGCCTGGGCCTATGCAGGACTCTTTTTTTTTTCCTACTCAAACCACTACCCTCCAGTAGCTTCCACATACTATAATAAAATTCAAATATTTTCCAATATCCCTACACATTCTAGCTCATGCATTCCTCTCCTCCCTCGTCTCTCATCTTTATTCCTGATAGAAAAAGGTCTGTCCTTTGCACTCCAAATGGCTGCTTCCTCTTGCAGCTCAGATGAGCTCTCTTCCTCAGAGACTCTTCTCTGGACACCTAGTTGAGAGCTGTGCCTGTCCACCTCCAGTCTCCATTATCTCCACGCCCAGCCTCTTTTCTTTCTCTCCCTTGTGCTTGCCATAGTCTGAATTAGCCTGCTAGTTGTTGTTTTATTTTAAGCTGGCTCATTGCTAGTGTGTCCCCTCCACTGAAGGGCAAGTTGTATGAAAGCAGGTAACCTGGCTGTTCTTTAATGCATACCAGGCCTGTGAGTGGTAGGGTGCTCAGAGTAGACCCACAAGAAAGCATCTAGTAATTCCTATAGTTTGTAAGAAACCCCAAATAATAAACATAAGACAATCAGAGCTTNAATTCTCACTTACCTGAGCAAGTTTTTATTTTTATTTTACTTTTTTTAAACTTTCTTGTTTTTTGACAGGGTCTCACATAGCCCATGTTAGCCTAGAATCTGCTATGTAACCAAGGCTGACCTTAAATTCCCTATGTCCCAACCTCTGCTGCCAGGGTGCTAGGATTACCACGCCTAGATGTGANTAAGTATTTCTGATATTACATTCTGAGATCAGGAATCAAGTAACCTTAACCTTCACTTTGAGCTGACAGGCTGGTGCCTGCCATTCCCAAAGGCTTAGCCTAATCTGTAGCGACCAGGGGCAGGGGAATCACACCACACACACTCCAATTATATACACCACAATGATCTATCCTCAGCTAAGGTTCTCCTCTGAGAAAGCTTGAGAATGACCTTGATCATCTTTTCACCCTTCAGGTTTGCAGCCAAGAAATATAACTCCGGGAGTGATCTCCTGNCCCTGGAGACCAATTGATTCGTGTAAAAGCTGTGCTTTTTATTTTCCTGTCTCTGCTATCACAGTGGCAAGCCTAACCCCAAATCCTTAGGATTATAACATCAGGACATTTTTAGCCCCCTCAAAGGATCACCTTTGTTGGTTTTAATGTCTGGATAACACCTGACTTTTATTGAGAGATCCCATCAAAATGANGTTCGTGGATTTCATTCACCCATTTGCTTTGTAGGAGTCTTAAACAGTGAACTACTTGATAATGATGCTAAGGTCACTGGATACACAAACCCTCAAGAGTCTGCCTTCAGAAAGCTCCTGAAAACCTGTTATTAGGCCTGAGAGCTAGAGCTACCTCACTTTACAGAAGTGAGTGAGTAAAGAGGAACAGAGAGGAAGTCTGAGCTACAAACGTAGTACCCTACATTGGCAACCAGGTGTATTGGTCTATTCCCCAATGCCACTCAACAAAAATTCACTGAGTGCCTTGTGTATGTCAGACAGCCAGACACCTAGAGTATATCAATGATACAAACAGATAGAGATGCCTGCCCATGTGAATCACTGGAATCAGTGAGAGAAGACAGACATTAAATAGTGACTTTATTGGGAGCTGAAGACATATCTCAGTGGTTAAGGATGTGTGCTGCTCTTACAGAGAACTTGAGTTCAGTTGCAAGCACCCCTATCGGGCAACTCTCAAGGCAACCCCAGTGGGATCCAACACCTCTGGCCTCTTCAGGTACTAAGGCACAGGTCCACATACACACACACACACACACACACACACACACACACACACACAAGTACACATAATTAAAATAATAAAAATTACAAAATTTAATGGTAACTATTAAATAAATTATCTAATTTGTAATTCATAAATTTATTCATATAGAATCTCATAAGAAATATATATAAGATGTATACTGTTACAATATACTTTATAAACAAGTTCCACAGTGTGTTAGAAGGTAAAATAAACCAACATAAAAGAAAAATTAAAGGCAGATCAGAACAGTTAAAGGGAGCAGGAAGGGCTCACTAGAGAGAGCAGTCACGGAGGGTCGCCTCACTGCGAGAATGACACTTCAGCAGCTCTGAGAAGGTGAGTTTTACCCACACGGAAGCTGTTCTCCTTTGTTTTAGCTTCCAACATGGTCANACCCAAATCCGACCCTCATAACAGCACTCTACAAGTCCCTGAGGATGAACTCAAGGTCCTTTGTCCCTTGGGAAGTACAATGGCTAAGGGCAAGGATCCCAGTACCAAACTGTCTTCAAACACTGACTCTACCACTTTCAAGGTACATGGCTTTGTGGGTGGTGTTCCGTTCCTCTGAGCCTCAGTTCCCTGCTTCAAACTGGAGATATTAATAGTACCTACGTCACTGGGCTCTTTTCAGGATTTAGTGAGATAACACAGGTGAATTCCTTTGCACACAGGAAGAACTCAATAAAATCTGCTGTAATTATTGAGCCTCGCTCTGGTCTCTCAACATGTATTTACATTTCCTTGGTCCTGGTTCTTTATCCTTATCGATATTTTAACATTGTTTATGGTTTCTGCCTCTGTGGTAAGCCACCTCAGATCCTTTGTGGATTGGGGTAGTTTATAAATAAGTAAACAAATAAAAATCTGGACAGGAGAACATTTACAAAGAAGCAAACCATTTCATTACCAACAGACTGAGCTGCAAGTGAGGCCAAAAACAAGAAATATTGATTCTGATTCCTAAGAGCCCATCAGAAGCCACCAAAAGACATCCTGGTTTCTCTCCAACTGTCTTTGCCTCCTCCTTCCCACCTCCTTCCTCTCCTCTCTCTTCCTCTTTCCCAAACCCTTCTTCCTCCCTCAAGAGACGGTAAGTGAGTCACACAAAATGACTCAATAACCCCCTAGATCCTCAGTACAGCTTCAGTGCCCTGGGCCTCAGAGAACTGCCCTTCCTCCCC
The DNA here is from genome assembly GCA_001675575.1 of Neotoma lepida. Classification (NCBI taxonomy): domain Eukaryota; kingdom Metazoa; phylum Chordata; class Mammalia; order Rodentia; family Cricetidae; genus Neotoma; species Neotoma lepida. The sequence goes on from LZPO01117228.1 coordinate 93,532, forward strand.
ATCAGAAAAGAGAGAGGAAACAGATGAGATCACTTTCCATGTTGATGGAGTTACATGGGGGAATGCTGGCTCTGTGAACTGTCAGACATAGGCTAGACTCTCTCCTGTCATGAGTGAATGAGCTCTGTGGTGACATGAAAGTCCTTGAACCCCTCAGGACCTCTAATTCCTGATTGAAAGTAACAGTACCTCCAAGGTACTTGTGTAGATGAAAGCATAGAATTCAGGACAGCAACACCTTATTTTCAAAATCTTCCACGAATGTTGACTGTACCAAAGTAACCTTTAGAGGACCGTGGAAATCCCAAAGTCTTCATAGGGGTGGATATGGCAAACACAATATGGACAAGCTGCTTGAGATATAGGCCTACTTGATAGAGACCCCAGCAAGAAACAAAGGAGAAAGATCATTTGAGCCCCAATTACTGTTTTATTTTTAGCTATACATATGTCTGCATGATCATATGCCATGTGAGTGCAGATACCTATGGAAGCCAGAAGATGGTGTTGGATCTCCTGGGGCTGGAGTTACAGGTGGCTATGAGCACCTCTAACACGGGTGCTGGGAACCGAACTCAGATCCTTTGCAAGAGCACTGTGTGATCCTAACCACTCAGCCATCACGCTAGCCCCTTTTAGGGGGGTCTTCATGGGTCTTCTTGGCCTTTCTCTTTGAGATAGGCATCACTAGCCACAGTGACATCTGGAAATGGGCTCTGCACACAGCAAGGGAAGTTCAGGAGGCAGCCTGACCTCCCCAACTGGCCCTCAGGAAAGACAAGAACCAACCCCCGCCACAGCACACCGGCCATGGGCAGCACTAACAGAAACCCTGCAGGTCTAGCCATGGTGCCTCCTTTGTGATTCCTGTGCTAATAGAGCATGAACCTGGGCTTGGCTGGCCTGCAGTGAGCTCTCTTGCGCTTCACTCCCATCAGCCACCGCCCCCAGAGCCTTTGCTCTCTACTCTGTGAGCTTGGACTTGGGAACTGGCTAGAGCTTCATTTGAAGGCCACATCTCTTAAGTGGTATTAATTAAGTTACTTATTCTTTCTGGTTCCCTCAGATTACTGGCATATCAAAACTGTCCACTACTCACCTAAGTAGCCACAAAGACTAAACAAAACAGTACACTGGGAATATACAAAGCACTGCCCCATACATAGTAGGCACTCAGCAGCTGATAGTCACATTGATGATGCCTGGGGAAGCTCGACCTGACAGTCCACCACCATGCTGATACATTCAGGGAGGGGCAGCAGGTCCTTAAGCACCCCCCTCACACATCCAGGGAGTATGTCCTGTAGTATTGTCTGACACTGATTCCTTCTTCCCACCCCCACTGCCTGGAAAGGAAATTCCTAGAGGGTACACAGGAGGCCTAGCTTTTCTCTGTGTCCCTCATAGGCAAAAGAAAAAAGATCAGTCAAGGCCCAGCGTATGGCCTCTTGATCAATATTCTTGACCTTCAGACACAGACTNATGGGCCTTTCTATGTGGGAATCAGGAGAACAAAGTCACCATTTAAAAGTCTAGACTGCATCTAGGGGGGAAGATGAGGAAACTCCATCACCCAGANAGAAAGTAATAGGGGCTGAGTGTCCCTGGAAACACCACTTTAGCTATCCCTTGGATGAAATAGAGAGCCACACATAGGCATTCAGATAAAGAACCAATGCAACATTTCACTCACATTGCCACCTAGAGAATGATCTGAAGGTGGCCAGAGGGGTTCCAAGTTCCAAGGAGGAGGTGATATGTGATGTTGAAAATTGAGCAAAACGGGAGGAAGGGGGCATTCCAGGCAAAAGCACAGCATGGACAATGGCCTAAAGATGGGAAACCAGCAGTTGGGTGAAAGTGGCGAACTGCAGGGCTGCAGTAAAGTGGCAGTTGGCATAAGAAACTGGAGCGCCTCCTGGTACACAAAATAAAAGTTGTAACTACTATAGGAAAATACGGGGAGCAGGCCTGCAATCCTAAGTAGGATAATCACAAAGACCTCATTGAAGTAGCACATTAAGCAGGCAAAGACGAAAGAAACCCATGTGGTTTTCTGGAGAAAGACTAGCAATTCAAAGGTCCTGGGGCCTGTGTGGCTGCCATCTTGGTTATGGCCGCAGATTGGGAGGAAGGAGTGAAGGGCAGGAAGTGAAGTTAGACCATAAAAAGGACGCCTGCTCATGAAGACCCTCCCTGGCTATGATATGTGCTGTANCTTTCCCTTGGATGCAGTGACCAGCCACTGTGGGAGTTCCGACAAAGGACAGGTGCTGCCTGGTGCACGTTTCAAAAGGATCGCTCTGACGACTCTGCAAAGAACCAGCTGCAGGTGGCCAAGGATGGAAGACTAGTAAGGAGGGTACTGCGGAAATTCAAGCTACAGAGAACGGTGGTGGCTGGAACCATTCTCTTCAGTAGCCGCATGCTGCTTCTCATTTTCGCCATGTAAAACTGCTGCGTGTGCAGTCCACTGCCTCATAGAGCCTCCAGTGGGGTGAGATGTCAGGAACCAGCCCCGGAGAAGGTAAGATTAGGAATATGCTGCACCAGGGCAGCCCTTGGAACCCTGGTACACACATGAAAGCAAAGCAGATGGTGCCTGCCCCGATGCATAGGTCAGGAGCGCTAACCTTGGTGGAGAAAGAGGTGTCCACCCGCTCTTCTCTACAAAGACAGAAAAGGAAGGAGTGGGAAGTCAGGCACCTCCTCCGAGTCCTGGAACAGGTCCTGAGCGCCCGAGTATGCGGTGTCTCCGCGGGTGCAGGTGCCAGCATCCTGCAGGAAGCGCTACCCCCTCTGTGCACGCACATCTCACCCTAGTTCTGACCCCTTTGTCTAGCTTGCCTCTACCCTCATCTATCTGTCTGTCCATCCCGCTCCAGATTCAATGTGCACAACCCTAGTGGGGTCCCTCTGGCGGTTGCCGTAGTCGCACAGCCCCGACCCAGGGCTCCCGGGAGAAGAAAATCATGAATGAAATGGATGCGGCGCTCCTACTCCCCCGCCCTCTCAGTCCAGGCAACCTTGGCATGGGGGCGGCGCCAATGGGGACTCCGCGCACAGTTGCTACGGGTGAGGGGGCGCCGGAGATGGGATCCGAGGTTAAGGGTCTGTGGTGCGCCCCACTAAAGCCTTAGGCGATGCTGGAGCTCCCCACCCCCACCCCGCCAAGCAGGCGAGCCCTGCGCAATTCCCGGGGAGCGGCGCAAGCCCGTCCGGGGGCGGGGCGGAGCCGGGTCTGGGGGTGCCAAGCAGACCCGGCAGCTGCGCCGGCGACTCCGCAGCCCAGGCGCATTTGATGGGGCGATTGGGCAGGGAGCACGCAAGGAGCGCGGGACTGAGGGCTCAGCGGACAGACCGACAGACGGACGCCCCCGCACACGCAGACGCACCGAGCTCCACACGGCCCCTGTCACACACAGACAGGGACACACGCAGACACGCACACTCGCGCGCGCACATCCTCCCGCCAGCCTGCCTGTCCGCTCGCCGGCGCCTGGAACCCGTTCTGGCCGGTAAGTGCGGCGCCTCGGTGGGCATCTTTGTGTGAGAAGCCGGGAGGCACTGGCGCGGGGTCCCCTATGGGGCGGCAGCAAAACTGACACCTCCTCCAACCCTCGGGACCCAGGAGCCCGCGCCCGCCCCCGCCACGCCCCCCGTGGGGCGCCCGGGAGACTGGAAGTGGGGTCCCCACGCAAGGGAGGGAGCTTGGCGCTGGGGACCATGGAGGGAGCGGCCGCCACTCCCCGCCCTCTTGCGTGATTCCAGGGAGGGATCCAGATAGTGGTCCAGGTCCGAGTCTCTGCGGCCCAACCTAGCGTGCAGCTCTAGGCTGTAGAGCCTCTCCAGAATCTGAATCCCCAAGAGGGGAGATGGAGATGGGAGCTAGCCTGCTGATCTCCAAACTGTGCCTTCCTCCGACTCTTTAGCCATCCGCCACCCATTTCCAAAATAGAATCCCAGTGCATTCCCCTCCCCCCGACATATTGCTTTTTTTTTTTCTTGGAGGAGGCCCAGGCTTCTGCAAAGCTCAGGTCACAATCCTCATCAAGGATCAATTTAGAGAGAGGGGTAGGATCTTGGGGCTCAAGGAACTCATTCGACAGCTTAATTTTACAGATGGGGAAACTGAGGTCCAATGAGGTGGCGTGGCCAAGGTCACCAGAGAGTTAGTAGCAAAGCCTGCATCAGAATCTGGGGTACTTGGTTTTTATACTTATTTTCCTCCCCTACACGATCAGACCCTATCCCTCCTAAACCCCAGAGCCCAGATATTCACGTGAGTATGCCAGGTGAATCTTGGCAATGCTGACCCTTCCCCCAACTGAAGCTGACGATTCCAATCATTTCCTGCTATCCTCACTGTTTGAAAAAATTGGGAGTGGGCGCTTTATTTTGCCTCATTCCACCTCAAAGAGGGCTCTGTTTTGTAAGCACCCCATGGTTTGGAATGTAGTTTAGGAGAATGAAGCAGAAATTAGATTCCAGGGTGTTAGCCAGCCCTTCCAGAAGTCACTAAGCCTGAGGGACCTCGGTTGAACTAGGTGATGTGGCATTCCAGACTTCATCTTCTTATCCAACTTTGGGCTGACTGCATGCCCTCCCAGTCAGTCACTCTGGCCTCCTCCTTAAGCACCCACCTTTTCTCATCCAACCAGGCCTTTGTGGAGGTGCCCAGGTCCCTGCTGATGTCTCCTTCTTGCTGTTTATTGAGTGTGACCTCTTGGTGTTGCTGAGAAAACTTCTGGGAAAGCTTGAGTTACAGCTACACTGAGCTCCCTCAAGGGCAGCTGGGTGTCCCCATCCAGAGTGGGCTGTCTGGTGACAGAGGGTGCCCCCNAGATGCCCAGAGGGAGTACAAGCACAACTGGAAGGAGAAAGGATGAAGTTGGTTACCTTGGAGAGTTCAGATGGGATAGGAGGACCAAATTCAATCTCTAGGGGCATGAGGTTGTCTGAAGATCAAGCTTCCTTGAGTGAAGTAAGCAGGCTAGCATGGAGCAGGGAGAAGGTGGCCATGAAACAGCTCCAGGAGCCACCATTGACATTGTAGTCTGTGTAGGTGGCATCCTGCTCCTAACAGGCACCATTTATACAGACTTATAAAGAACTGGGGCCCACAGGTTTGGGGTAGGCAGGAGCTCCTACCCTGAGACTGGGAGACCTTGGTCCTACGTCCAGCTCCTCACAACTGTGCAGTGCCAAAGCTCCTTGTAACCTCCCTGCAATACTTTCTCCTTGGGGAAAATTCTCCGATGTTCAGGATAGCTTTGAGGTCTGAACTATTTGTTGGGGAGAGGGGGGGACAGGTATTTATATAACTACTCTGGGCCTGGTTTCCTCTCCTTTTACTTTTACTGAGGGAATGCTTCCTGACTTAAAGAGATAATGAGTAGATAATAAAGAGCAGAGTTCCCAGGACAGAGGAAGAACTCAAGAATTGACTGATACAACATTAGTGCCTTAGCTTTGCAGATATGCCTCCTACCTGTTCCCTTGAGGGATTTTAGGTCTTCACAGTCTTCCTCCCTAAAGCTAGACCTCTTCCTGCTGATTTATGCCTTGGTTTAGTGCTCAACCCATGTAAGACACCCGTGTCAACACCCTGATGGAGCAGTACTGTAGTTTACTAGTTAGTTTGCAGTTATTTAATTTGAGTGATTTAACAATCTTTACATGGTGTCAAGGCTTTTCTTACCCCTGATCACTTGTGTTTACTCTACACAGCACAACAGTGATGCCGACAGCATCATCAACTCCATTAAGCAGGTGGGGAAGTTAGACTGAAGAATACCAAGACTCCAGGGAACAAACAAGACAAATAACCCACTGAAAGAGTTTGGAAGAAGGCAGATTTCTTCTTCTTGAGAATCAAGGTGGTTTCTTGAAGCTAGGCAGCACCTGAGCTAGGTCTGAATGACCTATATTAGAAGACAGGTGGGGTGTTTCCAAGAGGTGGAAACAGCCTGAGGAGAAGGCAGACAGATTCAATGACTTAGAACATAGTCAGAAACTGGAAAGCAATCCATCCCCANTGAAGCAAAGAGTTAAAACCAATTCATGACAAGGAAGGCTTGGTGAAGGCAGATGCTGAGGCCCTGAGTGCCAAGCCAAGGAACTAGACTTCCACTGTTNAGTTGAGAAGAGATGTAATCAATCTTGCTACATGGAGAACAGGCTGGATGGGGGCAGCCTGTTGACAGGGAGCTCAAGTAGGAAAAGATGACAGTGGCCTAGGTGAGAGATAACNAGGATCTGAATTGGTGGTGGTTGCAAGAATTGATAGAAAAGAGATCTGNCATCAGCAAGAGGCTGCATTGTCACCAAAACCTGCAAGTGACTGGATGTGGGCACTTCAGGGAAGGAGTAAGCCACGGCAAGGCTTTTAGGTTGAAGGGAGAGGGAAGGAGATTTGGGAGGGACAGGAGTGAGTGATAGGAGCCTTGATGACTCCTGACGCAAAGCTTGGCTTGCCAAGCACCTGATATTGTCAAGGGCTAGCTCATCCATTCATCCTCTGATGCATAGAAGAAACATCCATGATGTGCTGGCTTGTTGCAAAANACAAACTTTCTATGTCAGCCCAGGAGAGATAGAAAATAAAACCTAAGCAAAGATAAAATGCTTGAGGTGGCGAGCAGTGCTCTGGAGAAGGATAAAGCAGGATGGGGAGTAAGTGGAGGTGAGGGTGGAGGAAGAGATGCTCCTTAAACAAAACTGCNTTTGGGGAGTTGANATCCAAACAAAGCCCTGAAGGAAGTGAGGAGACTTGAGAGAGCAGTAATTTCTAGAAGAGGTTGCATGTGCAAGAGCCCTGGGATAACAACAAGTGGATATCTCCAAGGAGCTCCATGTTGCTATAAGAGATAGGCAAGGGAGAATTCTGCAAAGAAACATGTGTGAAGGAGGGCAGGGCCCATCATGCAGCTGCTTATGGGTCTGAGGAATGAGACCTATAATACATTGGTGTTAATGAGTCCAAGAGGACCTGAGTTCTATTTGTGTATTCTTAGTGCCCAGCAAAACAACCCTAGTGCTATACAGTGGCTCACTAAATATAGTCATTGAAGGGATAAATGTTGGACCTGGCCATTCATGTACCAGATTTCATATCTTAGACTTNGATGTATCAATAAATATGTTGTGTCATAGTAAAGATATAGTGAACTTGTAGTATGGTCACATTCATAAAACTTAGAGGTCTTGAATGCCTGTGTTGTAACTTGAGTCAAACACTGGTATTTNGGGCAGCAAGATGGCTCAAGAGATAAATCACTTGCCTGCAAGCCTAACATCCTTGGTTTGATCCCTGGGATCCATGTAAAGATGGAGAGAAATGACTCCACAAAGTTGTCCTCTGACCTCTATGTACAGACCATGGTACTCATGCACCCACACACAAACATAGTAATCTTTTAAAATCTTCATATCTTGTTCAGTCTGCCTGGATGTTGTAAACACTGCTAATGACTGAGACTAAGTAGAAAAACATACCTGAAACGACTGCAAACACAATTAAAAAGGTAACATCTAAGGTCTTTGTTCTTACTTCTAGCACAAAGGAACATCCTTCTGTTCATTTCACATTTTCTCCTGTTTAACTCCCCCACCCTCCACCATTTTTCTAACAGACATTCTGAAGACACTAATTTCTTGCACAAAGGCACAGATTTGTAGGACAAGGCATTATCATCTCCAGTAAAATGACAGATCCCAAAAAAGCAGAGAGAGCAATAGGACATAGAAATTATTTAGAGAAGTATGAATACTTTGGGTACCTAATTAGTTATTTAAATCAATCTACAAGTGTCAAGGGCAAGACTCTAGAAGGTAGCTAGCCATATATAGNTCTTGTGCATTAAACCAAACAAGGTGTGAATGGATATTTTAAATTATATAGGACTCTATGCCAAAAACAGAAGGTCACCAGAAATTACCTATGCAGGCATATAGACTGGCACAAGTGTAGGTGTGTGTCTGTGTTCTGANCCTAAACTTACTCATAGCTGAGTGACCTGGACAAGGTTCTTCCTNTCTCCCAAACTTAGTTTCCCTATTTCTAGTGGGGTAGGATTTGGGTTTCCAGGATACTGAAACACTAAGCCCTTCTAGTCTGTGCAGTTGACAGTGATGCTGTGGTCCTGAGATGATTTTCAGGTGTGAGGCAGACAGGTAATATGTTGGCCTGTGGCCAACATGAGCTGTTCCCAGGAACAGGAGACCAGCTATGAAGTGGTACCTTGTGGGGAACAAGTTGACAGGTGGTCTTGGTCTTAGAATCAAAGACTGTCTGAACCTCCTGGTCCAAACCCCATCTGAATCTAGCAGATGCTTTGGCTCCATATCCTGGAATAGGAAGAAAACATGAGACACAAAAGCTGGATCCTGGAGAAAATGGGGAGAGAGGCATGTGATCAAGGAGTTCTAGAAGAGGGTATGCTTAAGCCCCTGCTTTTAGTTCTTTGGGGTATGTATATATATACCTACAGGTGAAATTGCTGGCTTATTTGGTAATTCTATGTTTAACTTTTTGAGAAGCAATGGGGTTCTTTTATTTAAGAAAAAAGATTTTTGTTTGCCTAGCATGAAGAAGACCTCCCATGGATGTCTTAGGAACGAAGGGTGGAGGAATACGCCATTAATTTAAAACAAGTAAATTTTATGTGAGCTCTGCACGGTCTTGGAGGTAATAGAGAGGAAGAAAGGGGAACAGATTACAAATGAGTGCAACCTCCATTTCTGAAGAATTATTGTGATCTAAAGGCACTGTGGGTGGAAAAAGAATGTTCTCCAGAGAGATTGTAGTGGGTGGAATTCATTCAAGCATGCAGGTATTTACTGCATTGGGCATCAAGNTGGACATGGGAGCCTCGGCCATCAGCGTGACCTGGAGGACCTTGCCCTTGAATCACTCTGCTCTAGTGGGGGCCAGAAAAGCAATCTGGCAACAGTGATCCATATCAATGTGTGTCGTAAGAATAAGACACTCGGACTTTCAGATAGACCTGGTGATCTCCCTGGTGGTACCGGCTTGTAAGCCTCGCTACTCAGGAGGCTAAGGCAGAAGGATCATGAGTTCAAGGCCAGTCTGGGTAACCTAGTGAGACTCTATACAGAATTTNAAAAAAAGAGTAGTGGAGATAGAGATGTAGTTCAGTCAGTAGAGTGCTTGTCTGGCAGATATGAAGCCCTGGGTTCAGTTCTCAGCACTGCATAAACTCAGAGTGTAGTGCATGCCCGTAATCCTAACACTTGGGAAATATAGGGAGGGGGAGTTCTAGGTCATCCTTTAGCAAAATAGTGAGTTCAAGGCCAGCCTGAGATACATGAGACCCTATATTTACCCTATCTTCATTAAAGATTGCTCACATATAGTCTTAAGGTACATTTCCTATTCAGTCAGATGCACAATGGTCTACTGAGGTTTTACAATCTTGTGAGCTTATATACTTTAAGAATGCTATTTATGTGTTACATGCATAATGTATAGCTGCTTTTATGTTTTTATTTTTATGGAATCAGAAGAGTAAATTTCTTCCCATGTCTAAAAACTAAAAAGATGTAAATGTGAAATGCTTCATTAACCTCCAGCTTTCAAAGACAATAGTTAGTCCCATTTCTATCATTGTAGGAGGGTTTTATCTTTTCTGGATCTTCATGTAAGTAGAATCATGTCATGGGTGGTATTTTATATTAGGAAGTAGTTCTTGAGGGCCATCCATATAATTGGATCCACACAATGGATCCCAATGGGTCCAATGACATTGATTTGGGTATTGATTTCTAAATGCCAATTGGAATAGTAACACCCAGGGAGACAATAGCCTTTGGGTTCAACTCAGTGTCTTGTCCTTCTGCCCAGCCTCCAGCCACACTGAGTGGCCCCTCTTTGCCCATTTACCTCACCAAGCCTTTGTGTCCTGTTTCCTCCCACCTCAAACATCTTTCCTGCTCTCTGGGGACTACTTGTCTTTCAGCTCTCATCTGTGCAGCTTCCCAGACTCCAGTACCATACCCCATAAGGCATCCTCAGCTCTCACTTTGCAGATATCTGGCACCAGTCACCGGACCGCAAGCTAGTAGAGAGCAGAGACCAGCTATGTGTCCCCAGAACAAGCTACATAGATGTGGATATAATATTATGCTGTGTTTTGTCAATTAGTTCAGATNCAAACAGAGTTTAAGATGGGAGCAGATGCAGAGACCCATAGCCAAACACCAGGGGAATCCAGCAGAAATGGGANGTGGGAGGGATTGCAGGAGCCAGAGAGGTTGAGGACACCACAGGAACACAGCCNAAAGAATCNACTAAGAAAGGCTTTAGGGGATCACAGAGACTGAAGTGACAACCACAGGCCTTGTATGGGTCTGAGCTAGGTCCTTTGCATATANGTTATGGTTGTGCAGCTGGGTGTTCTTGTGGGACTCTTAACAGTAGGAGTTCAGGGTATCTCAGACTCTTTTGCCTGCTCTTNGGATCCTTTTCCTCGTCTGGGTTGCCTNGTCCAGCCTNGANATGAGNGTTTGTGTCTAGTCTTATTGTAACTTCTTATGCCATGTTCAGTTGATATCCCTAGGAGGCCTGCTCTATTTTTGAAGGGAAATAGAGGAGGAGTGGATCTGGGGGAGATGGGAGGTGCCAGGGTGGAATGGGGAGAGGGAA
>LZPO01117228.1:107276-120935 GCA_001675575.1 Neotoma lepida
CCTCTCCCTCTTCCTCTCCCTCTCCCTCTTCCTCTCCCTCTGCTGCTGCCTGCTGCCTGTGGATCAGGATGTAGTGCTATACCTGTCTGCTTCCTGCCATGATGATAATGGACTAACCCTCCGAAACTGTGCACAAGCCCTCAATTAAATGTTTTCTTTTGTGAGTTGCCTTGGTCATGGTGTCTCTTCACAGCAATAGAACAGTGGCTAGGGCACCCTCCCCGGCTTGTCTAAGGAAATCAGAGAATGGGAAGCATGTGGTGCANAGAAGCACCTGGCTTGTCTTTCTTAAATTTGTTCCAGGAAATAGGGCCCTTTCAACCTTCATTCCCAGTCTTTTCTAGATCTTTTTCCTGNTTCACACCCTGTTGGTGCAAAAGAGCCTCAGTCCAGAAGCTGTCTCCGCCTAGCCTGTGCCTGGGCTCTCCTAGGCCTTGCCCCTGACTCTGTGTCTGACTCCTCCATCAAACCCTGAANGGCCCGCATCTTCCCCACATGTACTGCTGAAGCNTGAGCCAAGCCTGGCCCCAGAAGGGCTACTCAGAGGCTGGACTGGNACCATAATGGGAACTAGAGCCAACNTGGATGTAACAGTAGCTAGGACTCCCTNACTACAGGTGGAGGCAGACTTCCAGGTGGGCCTCAGCTTCCCCTCTCTAAGTGCATCCAAGCCTCANGAGAAGAAACACAGAAGATTCCAGAAGCTATCATCACAGCTTCTCCATAGCAAGTCACAGTAACACTGAGACACAGTGAGCAGCAGCANCAGGGAAGTCTGGGTGAAACCAGAGGCAGGTAGAGACCAAAAGCACAAAACAGTGTGGTGAGGTGACATCTAAATCCCAGAAAAGCAGAGANCTGCAAAAGAGGCAAGGCCTCAGTCCTAGAGGGCAGGAACTTAGCAGCCAGGGCACAAGACAGAAGGTGAGGTGTGGGGATAGGGTCACTGTCAAAGTAGACACATTATGCTGAACATGGGTTCCCCTCAACAGAACTGATCGCTAACACGTGTGGTACTGTGTGCTTTGTGCTCTTCTAAGATCTACTTAGGTTTACTTAGCACAGGTATCTCTGTTGGTCCGGTTTACCAGATTTACCAGGTCCAGTTTTCTTACCAGATAANGAAACTGAGGCCCAGAGAAATTGAACAAAGCTCTGGACCTCTTCCAAAGCTGGCAGAAAAACCCCTCCTAGTCACAGCTTGAAATCAGTCACTGTATTAGTCAGGGTTCTCTAGAGTCATGGAATTTATGGAGTGTGTGTGTGTGCATGTGTGTGTGTATGTGTGTGTGTGTGTGTGTGTGTGTATGTGTGTGTGACTTATGTGTGTCCTCCAGAACATACAAATTCTCATAATCAGCCCACTGGTTTTGAAAGTGCTGTATTCATGTGAGTCCTTATGTGTGCAAATGGAAGACTTTAATTAAGACAAGTTCTAAAGCTTTCTCATATTCCTCAAGAGTTTCAGGAAAGTATTATTGTTNTGAGATCAATAATTTCATTTTATCCAATAAGTTCCTAGCATCAAAACATAGAAGAAAATAAATTTGTACCCCCTTTTTAAAAAATGTTTTCCAAGGCAAGCAACATTAAATTTATTTATATTTTTTCCTTTCTCTTCAAGTGGTCAAACCCTAATATGACTAAATATTAGTGTATATTTGGAGCCAGAAGATTCCAAAATACTTAATTGATGCTGTGCTAATAAAATATTTTTGGTTTTGTTTTGAAACAGAGGCTCACTATGCAGCCACGACTGTTCGGAANCAAAACAAGCAGAAAATCTCTCACAGGTGTGCCCTCCATTTCTGGGTTGCAGTTAATTACGGACATAGTCAAGTTGACAACTAAGAATAGCCATCACNGCATAGTAGCAGCATTTACACCATGGAAATTGGCAAATGTTACAAAGCATTGAACCCTGTTGGTGTGCATGATTCAGGACTCACCTTGAATCTCTATAGAACTTGTATGGGAGGAAAGGGGCTGTAGTCATTGGAGAACACCCCAGAGCCTCACACAAAAGAATAACAATTGGCATCCCTCCTTTTAAAAATCAGCATACATCTCTACAAATCAGTGGATGTGATTATAACATTTCCATCATATGTGTGCACAATGTATTTCAATCATGTTCAACCCCCTACCATGCTCTCNTCCCCCTCCTCCCTCCTGCTGTTCCTTCTCTTCCCANTTAATCTCACTTCTATTTCATNACACTTTGTTGGTTTGCTTTTGTTTTGTTTTGTTTATCTGTACAGNTNTGGCTGTTCTGGAACTCTGTCTGTAGACCAGGCTGGCCTCTAACTCAGAGATCCAGCTGCCTCTGCCTCCCAAGTCTAGAGTTAAAGGCATGCACCACCAGCTCCCAGCTGCCTTTTTTTTTTAATCTATATTTTACCTATTAGAGAAAATGTGATATTTGTCTAAGTCTGGCTTATTTTGTTTAACATGATATTCTCTGGTTCTATCCTTTTTCTAGCAAATGACNAATTCATTCTTTACAGCCAAATGAAATTCTGTAGTGTGCATACACCACATTTTCTTTATCCATTCAGATGCTGATGGACATCTAGGCTGATTCCATACCTCGGTATTGTGAATAGTGCCACCATAACTTGAGTGTGCAGTTGTCTCCTTCGTCTGCTGACGTAGATTCCTTTGGGTAAATACCTAGGAGTGGTATAGCTAAGTCCTTTGGAAGCTCTATTTTAGCTTTTTGAGAAACCTCCATACTGATCTCTGTAGCAGCTGCACCAACTTTACATTCCCAACAACAGTATAAAAGAGTTCCTTTTCCCAGCAACNTCTCTGGAGTAGGCTGTGTGGTTTCCTGGGGACAGCCATTNTGATTAGAGTGAAGTGGAACCTCTAGTTATAATTTACATTTCCCTCTTGGCTAAGGATGTAGACNTTTTTTCATTGTTTGTTGGTCATTTATACAATTACCTTTGAAAATTGTTCAACAGCTGGAGTGTTTAAGAGTTTATGGGGTCACATCCTGAACATCTTATGTACATCTCATATAAAAACCTTGTATAGGACCAAAATTCACTTAATCTTCGTAACACCCCTCTGAATCTAAAGTGTGNACNGGGTGAAGAAATGGAGACCTGGGAATTGGGTATCCTGTCCAAGATCAGGCAGGCAGTCCGGAGCCCTAATTTATAGAGCAATATCGGGGGCTCACATTTGCTTCTTTTGTGGTTTTAATAAGCCACTTGTCAACACTCAAACTCTAGCCCACTTTGACTTGTTTACTTTTTTAGAACTACTTTTTGAACAATTGCCTGGATAAAGATTAAGTGTGAGAAAAGGAACACCCATATCTGAGACTATAAAGCAAGTGGTCCAAGTAGAACCTGGCTGGAGGTGGAACAGTTTAAAGCCTGCCTCTGTGGTTTGCCAAGTGTGCTCTTGAACAAATAATCCTCTCTCTCTCTCTCTCTCTCTCTCTCTCTCTCTCTCTCTCTCAGGCCTACATGCACATGTGTAGAAGGAGCATGTCGTTTCCCACCTGGAGTTAGAGTGAGAAAGGAGAAAGGAGGTGATGTGTTTGGGGTGGGATCCAGCACACAGTAAACCCTAGCCAAAGGGAGTCAATGATGACCACACCACAGGCCTGGGTGCAAGTCTTCCCAGTGAGGCAGGGCCCTGGGCATTGATCACAGAACAGAGGGATAAGAACAGGAAAGTGGATACCAGGCTCCCTGAGGGAGTCAGCAGGAATTCTTAAGGAGGTGACATTTGAACAGGGTCTTTAAATTAATTTTATTAGCACAAAGTACTGGGTTTCATTATGTCATTTTCATAAATAGATATCATTTTATTTTATTCTTATCTCCCACTACCCTCCCCTAACCCCCCTCAACACACACACACACACACACACACACACACACACCTGTCTCTTATACACATCTCACCTTGCTAGCCTCTTTCTTCCCTCTAAATAGTTCCCACTTCTCTTAAAGGGAAAATGAGTTTTTCCAGACAGACAGATAAAGGGACTTTTCCAGTAGAAAGGAAGGTGAATTTCCAAGGCATTAGAGATGGGGTGAGAGTCTAAGTAGAGAAAGCATCGGCACCCCCACAGAAGGTGTGATCAGCATCAGCACCCCACAGGAGGTGTGATCACACCTTCACGTTTGTGATTGCCTGTTTTCTCCTCGCAAATTAAACTGTNTACCTGGGGAGGGGGGAGCAGAATGGAATGTTTTCAGAGTCTTAGAAAACACAGGTAGGACCAGATGACCTTTGAACCCTNAAGACTTTCAGTTGCCCTTTGAGTCCCTGCCTGACACACTGTTCATAATCACATAGGTCCATCCAGCTGTGTGGATGATCACACTGTCCAGTGATCACAACTGGACTCAGATTCCACCAACAGCTGGCTCAGCTTGGTCCACTCTCCACACCTGCTCAGCAGCCTTTATCCAGCATCCCTGGACCATGGCCTGACTTCCCTGGTGCTGTGAGTGTCCTCTGCTGAGCCATTGCCAGTCTGCCACTGCCTCTTTTAACCTTGACAGCCACAAAGTTGAAACGTGGGGGACAGGCCCATTCGTTAAACATCTTTTTTTTTTTTTGAGGGGGCAGTGTTATTGTTTTACATCTTTCATTTTCATTACAGGCTATTAAGATTCAGATCATATCACACCTGTGACTGACTATAGCCAAGAATTAATAGGTTCTGGGCCTGTGATTGCATCTGTCTATGCTCTGATGGAACATGGTTGCCATTATCCACACACTCCTCACACTGCCTCCCAAGGCAGGCTTATGCTTCCCAGGAAACCGGTGGTCACATCCACNAATCCTTCTGCTCCCACAGAAGACATCAGAGAGCACCCCTAGGGCCAGGTGCAGGAATCTCTCTCCGGCTCCTTCATTGGCTCACACTATGAACCCAGAAGAACCACTATACCCCCAAGCCTTAGTACCTTCCTCTGTAAAATGGGAATAATCACATGCTTCCCCATCTGTCTGTGGGAAGGGCTTTCTTTCTTTCTTCATTTTTTTCTTTTTTTTTTAGGGGGGGTGTTTTTTGTTTTACATCCCAATTAAAGTTTCCCCTCCCTCCCCTTTTCCCAGTTCCTCCCCCCTTCCCCGCTTCCCACATTCACCCCGTCCACTCCTCCTCTACTATTTCTCTTCAGATGCAGGCAGGCCTCCCATAGCTATCAGCCAGCCATGGTATACCAAGTGGCAGTGAGACTAGGAACCTACTCTTCTATTAAGGCTGGATGAGGCAATCTGGTAGGAGGAATGGGTCCCAAAAGCAGGCAACAGAGTCAGAGACAGCCCTGCTCTCACTGTTAGGAGTCTCACAAGAGGACCAAGTTACACAACCATAACATATACACAGAGGGCCTAGGTCAGTCCCAGGAAGGTTCCCTGGTTGTTGGTTCAGTCTCTGCGAGCCCTTATGAGCTGAGGTTAGTTGATTCTGTGGGTTTTCTTGTGGTGCCCTTGACACCACAGGGTCCTACAATCCTTCCTCACTCTCTTCAGCAGTTTGGCTGTGGCTTTCTGCATCTGTTTCCATCAGTTGCTGGGTGAAGCCTGATGACAGTTGGCCTAGGCATCAATCTATGAATATAGCAGAATATTATTGGGAATTATTTCATTGGCTTTTTCTTTTATTCATTTGTGTTTGGTTCTATCCTAGGTCTCTGAGGTATCCCACCTCTGGGTCCTGGCCCTCAAGGGTGAGCTCTGTCTCAGGGTATCGGAGCTCCCTCCCCAGCTGTGCCAGTCATTAGTTCTTCACTCCCACAATTTCTGCAGCGTCTTTACCCCAGCACATCTTGAAAGTAGGACATATTGTACATTGAAGGGTTTGTGGCTGGATTGGCATCCCAGTCCCTCCCCTGGACATCTTGCCTGGTTACAGGAGATGGCCAGTTCAGGCTCTGCAATATCTCCTATTGCTAGGAGTCTTAGCTAGGGTCACCCTTATAGATTCATGGGAGTTTCCATTGCTCTAGATTTCTAGCTCAACCCAGAGATGCCCCCCCCAATTCCAGTTGTCTTTGCCAGTAATCTCTCTCCCTCCATCCTCCCCCCAAACTGGGGAAGGGCTTTCTTAAAGAGTATCCAGCACCTGCTAGAATGTGCCATCTTCCTGTCTCTGATATGGTTTATACCCAGGGCTAGAACATGGAAGAGAAAGATTCAGAATGTGGGTAATGAGGGCAGATCTGTAACTCTGAGTGGCCTTGGGCAGGTAACNTCACTTGGCAGACTCTCTATTTTCTTGTCTAGAAAAGTAAAGTAACAGTGTATTCCTTCTAGGCTGTTGTGAGGGCCAAATGCCTCACACAGTGCTCAGGAAAGGGCCTGGAACTGTGTCGTCGCCACCATTGTACATTCCCTCTTCAGGCATGGAGAGTGGAAAAACAAAACTGATTCTGCCTGCTTCCGTCCTTCCTCTGGGCAACTCTTCTTCCTCCTGATTTCCATCATCATCAACCTACCATGAGAAACAGAGGATACAGACTTTGAAGATCAGGAGTGGCCCAGGGAAGGAAGGGGCAGTGTCCACAGAGCCCGAGCTGGGTCATGGTGAGGCTTATGGACCCTCACTCTAAAGATGGAGTTAGGACAAGATGCCTTAGCCATGTGCATGAGTCTCAGGTGTCTCTTCATATTGCTTGCACAGTTGGCCCCTGCTTCTCAGTCCTGTGTGATAGCCAAGGCCAGCGGAGAACCTCTGTATGTCTGCTGTTCCTGTCTAACAAAGTAGGGGTTTGGGTGTCTCTTTGCAGGCCCTGAGCCTCAGATCACTGTGGAAGCAAGAAGATAGAGTTCAGGCTGAGCCATTGGACCAAACCACAGACACCAGCAGACTTAACAATACTCTCCCATTGTCTCCAAGCATGGGCACAGTCCTTGAACATCTCATTTGTCCGGAAGCTACCCCAGGCAGCTGGGCAACATTCAGGGCCTTGGGCCCTTTCAGAAGCATGCCCTGGCCCTTGCCATGAAGTAGCATTGTCTACACAATTGCCTTCACCACCACCACCATTTCCCCCCTCTATTGTATCTTTATTGGTCACCTGTGGGGTTTCTGGGCATCTGCTATTTTACCAGACTGTATGATAGCCCCTGGGGAACTAAAGAACAAGCTAGAACTTAGGGGCCAATGATGCTTAACAAACAAGGACACTTGCTACCAAGCCTGCTGACCTGAGCTTGATACATGGAACCCACATGTTAGAAGGAGAGAACAGACTCCCACAGTGCACGTGCACACATGCATGCACAAGGTTGAGGGTGCTACGTCACCTTACTTGGCATGAAGACAACTCTCCACATCCTCAGTACCCACCCCCTTGTCCAGAAGATTCAGTCTTGAGGGGCTCCACCTTCCTCAAGACACAAAACCATAAAGGACAGCTTCTCAGGGAACATGGCTTTGGAAATCTACAACCAAACCTGCCTCAAGGTAGCTGGGATGGATCTGTCTTGCCTCTCTGGAAGCAAAAGTAAGGAGAAGGAAAATGAGGAGGAAAACAGCACCAGTAGGCATCTCAGCAAATCATCCCGACCCACGCCACCCTCCTTTTCCACACTTGCCTTGTCAGGCTGATGTTCTTTCCTTCGTGAATATGCCCTGCTTTCTCTCAACCCCACATGACCTCCTCTGCCTGGACACCACTACCATCCCACTCCCACGCCCACTCCTCCATCAATCTGATAACTCCTCTGCCTGGTTTGGGGCCTCGATGGTACCCCAGGGAACCCTGAACATTTCCTATCAGACATCAACATGGGCCTGGCTCCTTTCTTACCTTGATTGTGTTCATTGTGTTTGTATGGTTTGCACATAGTAGTTGTTTGCAGTAAGCACACATTGAAGAAATGGATGGGCCAGTCCCTGTGTTAGACTCACCCAAAAGATAGAAAGCCAAGTTGCCAAGCCCCTTAGCTGGGCCTGTCCAGGCCCTTCCATCCTCCCTTTCTTGGGTCTCAGNAAGTCTCATGCTCCATAATGCCACCCACAGAGTGGGGATGAAAGAGAAGTCATTCGTTTTTAGTACACCTCAGCCAGAGAACACTCAGGCCCCTTCTTTGGGATCCAGAGCACTCTCAAGTTTGTGGTCTGCTNAGACAAGGGCACAGATGGCTGGACAGTGGACAGATGGGCCAGGAGGGTAGGCATCTTGCTGGGATGGAAATAGCATGAACTAGGCATTGGGAGTCCTGGGCGCAGAGCCTGTCTGTTCCCTGAGTTTGCTGCACGCATCATTCTGGGCTCTTTGACTGGCAACAACAGAAACACTTAGTAACCCAGACGGCAAAGATGCTTATTAGAAGCCTTGGAACATGACACAGACGTGATGGACAACTGAGCTCTGCTTCAGGGATCCTTTCTGTTACAAGGGGCAGACAGGGCACTAGGTGAGAGGGTAGGTAACTCCTAACAAGAAGTCTGTAAACAATTGTTCACACCCTACNAGACCTGAATTACTTCTCTGTGCCTCAGTTTCTACATTTGGATGTTCTGAAGCTGGCCTCTTTCTCTTTACATAGGCAGCTTGCTTTTTAGCTGAGGAAAATTCTCAGATGGCACCTTTCCCTACCCGGATACCTTGGGAATGAAGTTTGAGGGAGCTAGGTGAGTGATCACTTCTGTGTGGTCCCTGGAGGGCACTGAACCTTTCCACCTGCATATTCTGTGGCTAGTGACTCATTTGCATGATGTGACCACCATGATCATTTCTTTTCCATCAAGCCAGCACATGCCACTGCATGCTGGACTTGCCGATGACAAACCTGGATAGGGTTCTACCTGACCCTCTTCTCTATGCTAAAAAACTTCTAGCTGGATCCAGTCTGTCCTCTCAGAGACCTCAAAGCCACCAACCCTGAGAACCTGACACTACTCTATGTTTGACCTTGAACATGTCCATCAAAGGCTCAGGAGCTGGACTGGATGCCTGGGATGCATCAGGAGTGGAGGGGAGAGGATGCTCCCACTTCACTGAAGTGGGTGTGAGAGACAGGTGCATAAACAGCTAAGAAGCGTTGGAACAAAGCAAGCAGCAGGAGAAACGTGAGCCAGGTGTTGAAGAGCCCAGGGAGGGCGGGGGGCATTGATTCTTCCCTCGAAATTAAGAAATGCTCCATGCAAGAGGTGGTGGCTCAGAAGAGATACGGAGGAGTAGGATGTGGAAGAAGTTGGAAAGAACATTGCAGGTTGAGGAACAGAGAAAACCAAGGTATGAAACTGAGAGAGGTACCATTTGGCAAATAGAGATGGGGATAGGATCTTGGGGAGAAAGTGATCTTGAGGAGAGCTTTGTGGTGACAGAGAGGCATGCTGGGAGGGCTGAGGGCAAGCAGGAAGTCCATGGCAGGGGGCAAGGCTATCTGGATTGCCCAGCTTCATACCCAGGAATCACAGTCCCTCCCAACTAAGATTCCTCCTCCCATCTCCCCCATATCTCCTAGGATGAGCACCTGCTCAGGCTCCTCTGCCTGCCACACCAAGTCTGTTACCTTTCTCTTCATAAACACTGCACAAAGCTAGCATCTGTTCCCAGATGCCCCCAATAGCACCCACCCACTTACTCCTAGGCAAAGAAGTGGTACCCACCATGCACCCCCCATTGTCCTTGAACAAGCCCCTGCTGGAACTCCCTCCACTCATGGCAGCTATTTGTGTCAGCACCACCAGCCATGAGCTCCTAGAAGTTGGGCAGGTCGTCCAGGCTGGGTCTGTAACTACAGGGTAACATTATGTCCACAGACACAAAAGGACAGTTAAAAGCAATGGCAATGGTATCTATGCTGCAAGGACCTTGGGATGTGACTTCTTTATTTACAGATGAGGACTCAGGCCCAGGGCAGGGAAGGGATGACCCAAAGTCATAAGCTTGTGGGAATCATAATAACACTGGGCAGCACCATTCACAAAAACCAAAAGGGAAAGCCAATCTACGTGTCCACCAGCTCACGAGTGGACAAATACAATGTAGTCTGTCCATACAGTGGGAAATTACTCACCCATAAAAAATAACATACTGGCTGATAATGGTTACCAGTTTAATAAACCCTGAAGACATTGTGCTAAATGAAAGAAACTAGACATAAAAGTTTCCATGTATGGTTCTACTTCCATGAAATATCCAGAACTGGCCATAGAAACAGGAATAAAATCAGAGGTTGCCAGGGGCTTGGAGGATGGAAGATAGAGTGTGGCTCCTTAATAGGGTTTCCTTTGGGGAGGTAAAAACATGTTGTAACTAGATAATGGTGGTATTGGACATCGTAAGTGTATTCAGTGCACAGTGATGGGCTTCATCTAACCATGATAGTCCCAGCATTAACAAAGCAGAGGTAGGAAGATCAGGAGTTCAAAACCAACCTGGGCTGCATAACGACACTGTCTCAATAAATAAGTAAATAAACAAACAGTAGATTTTATGGCCAGATGCCACCTGCGGAATCCAATGTCCCTTCCTTACATCTGTGCTACTAGCCTCCACCTCCCTCCTGCTGCAGACCTCCCAAGCCTGATGCTAGAACCGGGAGGCTCGTGCCACCTCTCAGTATAGGGAAGCCACACAGCCAAGTGCAAGAAGGCCACCCCACCCAAGAGGCAGGGCTCATGACTTCTGGGAGATGTTTTGTTCTAGTGCCTCTGCTGAAGCTTAAGCCTCGCCTGCCTTCCCATCCCTCTGACCAACCTACTTCCGGTTGGTGCCTCAGGTGTAACACTTATACTGCCCAAGTCCTTACTCCGGCAACCCATCATCTACTAGAGACATCCTTTAGAAAGTAGCTTGTGCCTTCCCTTTGGAGGACACTTCCTCCTCCCACAGACTTGAATGGAACTCTACCCCATATACAGACATCAATTTAAGGAGATGCCACAGCACAATCATATTAGCACCTCCAGCTCTTTGGGTCAGATGAGAAGGGCCCTGGCTTGCTCAGCATTGTATTGCCGGGACTGCTGTAGGTCTTGCTCATAGGAGGTGCTTGGCAAATGCAGGTTGAAGGCACCCATATCTCTGAAGCTCTCTGCTTCTAAGAGCAGCAGTGAGAAGCCATTGAGTGAGTTGCTGCCTGTTGACACGGGAGAGTTTTAGCAAATGTTGCCCAGGTGATAGAGGTGGAGGAGGAGAGGGTTGCCCACAGCATTCTATTCCAAGCTACTCTTTCTGCTCCTGGTGGCCAAAAAGAAGGGCAATACCCAGAGTGAGGGCTTCTCTGTGCTGTGTGAATGGACCATCTTCTCTCTTTCTCTCTCTCTCTCTCTCTCTCTCTCTCTGTTTTTGTAAATCTAGTCAAACTCCTGACATAGCTTAGACACACATCTCTGAGAAGTTGTGGGGGCTGGAGGCTGGAGTCCACCACAGGGCAGAACCATATCTTGTTCCATTTTCCTCCACAGTGTTGGGGTGCAACTCTTTCTGCTCTCTGATTATGAAATTAGTCATTTTCTAGGAAGCTTATTTATAGAGTCCACTGCAGCACTGAGCTATTCTGAATGTGACTGGGGTGTGAAAGCAGGTGTGAGTCACATGTGGGTCTCCTTCCAGATACCTTGGTTACCTTTCTGCCCCACATCACAGCCACTGTCTTGGGGTATCCTCCATCTAGGATTGAGAGGCTGTGCTCAAACCCAATCCCTATGGCCCCCACTTTTGAATTCAACCTGCTTCAGTGCCTTCCTCTATGAAATGAGAGGTCTTCAAGACCCATGATTCCCTGGCTGCTGCTGAGGACGGTGGCTTAACAAAGACCCACCCAAAGTGGCTCAGAGGGGGGCTGCTTGAGGTAGCTGACGTTTTCTGAAGTACATTGCAATGGCACTCACTTACTCTACAGTTCTTCATCTATTGAACCTCCTTCTAGGGACCAGACACTCGGCTGTGCTTTGAAGATGCAAGCTAAGTAAAATTAAAAGAGTGGTCACTGCCCTTTTGCAGCCCATACCCTAATGGCTGACAGTGATGTTGGTCCTGCAACGAACTTCCTAACTGTGTCGAGTGCTGAACAAAAAGTCCCAGCAAGTAGAGATGAAGGCACAATCCAGGTGGAGAAATGTGAGTGCAGAGGCATATGAAGGAAGGAGCCTGTCCAAAGCAACCGGAGGCGCAGTCAGGGCAGGAGGGACAGACAGCAGTGCTGAAGGAGCAATAATCCAGTTAACTGCATTAAAGGATGTTTGTCTTTGTTCTTAGTGAAATGGGATGCTGTGGGAGTATTTTTCCAAGGAAGGTTATCTGGTGAATTTGAATTTTGAAGAGCTGGTTCTAGCTCAAGGCTGCCCCATTCTGTGTGCAGTTTGGGAACTTCACAACCTATGTAAGTGATAGACTTTAAGGCACTATGTTGGGGAGTGTTTTTGAGGGTCGGCCTGAATGGATGCCCAAGACCATTAGGTAAAGAGCACACCTACAGGCTCAAGTGTAGTGAAGTACCTTGAAGGTAGTGTCCCTCTGTCTCTGAGTCATCTGGTCTCTAGAACTTGGGATTCTCAGAGATGCTGCCATTTAGAGTGAGGGGGNAAAATAAAATAAGACAATGCAAGTTGAGAGTGGAAAACACCAGAGTGGGAACAGTCAGCCTCATCCTGGCCTATCTGCCCTTGTTATTGAAATCTGTAATGGTCCTAAAACAGGCTGTGGGATGGATGAGGGGCCACGCTGCAGGACTGGTGGGCAGTGAGGCTACTGACCATCTGGACTTAGAGTTTGTGCTAGTGAGCCTGAGTTAAAGGTTGTTCAGCTGCCAGTTCTACTGGCTAAACTAAGATGTGGGGTCCTAGTGAGAAAACCCTGGCTATCTCACAGTCTTAATGGATGTGCTATCCATCAAGAGACTCAGCACAGAAAGGACTAAGGAGCTCTAAGGCTCCAGTCCTCTGCAATCCTTCTCTGAGGGCCACAGCCATGACTCAACCATAGAAGCACAGATCCCAGATTCCCACAATGCACAGTAAACGTGAAGGGATGATTCTCTGATAGGCACAGCCTGGCTTGTGTGTTCAGCCCTGATCCAGCACATAACAGCTAAGAGTCAGGCATGAAGGAGAGCCAGAACCATTGGGGCTCACACCTGCATTGCAGGCCACTGCCAGACAGGGGATCCTGTGATCATCATGGTGTTCTGCCCTCCAGATTCGTTGAGTCTGAACACACTTTCTGGGATCTAATTGATTTCCAGCAAGCTTTTTCCAGTTCACTGTGTGAAGAAAGAAAACTAGACCCTAGGGAAGTCTATTAGGTACCATGATGGGCTAGAAAAAGGGTCTTCTGGGGGTTGGATAGATGGCTTGGTGGTTAAGTGCACTTGTTGTTCTTGCAGAGAACCAGGCTTCAATTCTTAGCACCCACATAGTGACTCACAACCACCTGGAACTCCAGTTGCTCTCTATATGCACACCATGGCACAAACATGCACTTATATACGTCATCATTATCATCATCATCATCATCATCATCATCACTAACAAAGGAATTAGACAGAACAGCACAGCAGTAAGAGCATTAGCTTGGAGTTCTCCAGTGTAACTTCAAACCCAACTTCACTCTGATGAGACCTTGGACAAGTCACATAAACCTCCTAAGCCATGTTTAATGAGCCCTTTTTTTCATGGGGTCATGGTAAGGACTCTGTTTCAGAGTCTAAAGAAGGTGA
>LZPO01117229.1:8991-34523 GCA_001675575.1 Neotoma lepida
AAAAAACCGTGGCTTTGAGCACCTTACTGCTCACGTATTTGCATACTGTTTGATGCAGATTTAATTTCAAACACTTCAGTGCAAGCCCAGGAATTGCAAATGTGGCCTCAAAGACACAGGAGTCCAGACCCTGGCAGGAAATAAAGTTCCAAGCAGCTTTGATGTGCTTCCTCCCCCCACACCCCTCCCTCGTGCAGGGCATTCATCTCTACCCAGGAAGGGACCACCTTGCCTGAACCCTAGGAAACGCAGCACACGTGGGCGCCAAGTGAGAGGTTTAATAATCCGTCCTTTCCCGGTCTCCAGCACAACCACCGCCCCGGCCCCACCAAATTAGTTACTGAGGCTTTAAGCTCAGCGTTTTGACTGCCACAAGGAATGTAGCATATAAATAGAGGCGGCGGGAGTGAAGGGACTGGGGTCCAGACTCTTGGGAATAAAACGCCTAGGTGGCTCGAGGAGAGCTGTTTCTTTTCTAAGCTACTAGGATCAGAGTGAAATATAAAGCCAGTTCAGGTCGGATCCTGAGTAGCACAAGTTAAAACAAGATCCAGAAAAATCCATCAATCTTCAGTTGCGTCGCTTCCAGCCTGGGATCACGAAGGGTGGGGTAGGGGAAGACCAGGGGTGATGCGGGAAGCAGAGGCACCTAAACCCGAGCTCCGGACCTCAGCAGTTCCTTACCTCGCTCAGCTCGGCTGAGGAGTCGTTGCCATATTTCACCGCAACTCCAGAATTCATGCCTGCACTTTTCAGAGCCAGGCTCGTCCCCAGACCTCGGAGCGTTGGAGCCTGGCTTAGGCTGGATAGCCTGGGCTTGCTCCCCGCCGGCACATTTCAGTCTAGACAGCCATTTTCACCCAGGACAGCGGCGAGGCCAGGGAGGATGCAGAAGCTCGGCACNGAAAGTCCCGCTGGAATCTCACCAGCGAGCCATAGCCGCGGGAGGCTGGGCAAGAAGGTTGCGCTCGCAGCAACTGCAGCGGCCGAGCCGGCGCCCTGACCCGCCCGCGCGCCCACCGCTGAGTCCCGGGGCGATGCCACCCTCCGCGCCGCCTCGAGCCTCCTACGGTACCGCGCAGATCCCCATTACCCGGCAGGCGGGGAGCTCGCACTGGCGCCCAGCANAGCTCGGGCACCCTCCGGGAGAAGCCTGGGCAGTGGGGCGAGGACGATCCGTGCCTCCGGTTCCTGGCAGGAGAAAAGCTGGAGAGAGCCGGAGCCGAGCGGCACTTCACGCCGAAGTTTCCCCCTTTGAATCGTCTGGAGTTGTAAGTGGTTTCTGATTGAACACAGCTGTCTAGCTGCTGGCTAAGGGCTGCGCGGCGGAGGCGGGGCCAGAAGGAGAAAAGGGTGGGGGGAGGGAGCGGAGGAGACCGTGCCGAGAGAGCAGGCATCCTTCCAGGTCTCTGCAATAGTAATTACAGGACCCAGGTCCAGAAGGGAAAGAAGAAACAGGAAAAGCCACCTGAGTAATCGTGCAGGAAATTGAAAAAAAAACCTTCCCTCTTAGGAGCCGCTTTCCATGATTCAGTAAGGTCAAGGCAAACGTGAACACGGTACGTGGGCCAGCGCTGAGCGGTTTCTCACGGTACATTAAGATTTTACAAGAGTGTGGGCCGGTCATTTCCCTGATTAGTCTCAAGTCAGGCTCCCACTTTACATGGCTAGGGCAGAGTGCATTTTCTGCACGTCCATACCCAAGATAAAACACGCCCAACCTTGAAAGATTTAAAATGCTCATTTAAAATACGCATTCGTGTCCTCTCCAACCTCCCCACCTTCATTAAAAACACGTGCATCCACCCAGCTTGATGTTTCCAGTCTGTAATCCCAGCGCCTAGCGGGGGCAAGAGAATTAGTAGTTCGAGGTTAGCCTGGGCTAAATAGTAAGACCCAAGTCATAAATAAATAAATAAATAAATAAATAAATAAATAAATAAATAAATAAATAAATAAATAATCATTGCTACGTAGGCAGAGCTGGGCTGGTTATTTCTGGAGTTTGGCGGATGAATTAGAAAAGCTTAAAAGGCTGTTATATCCAATCAGTCTGATTCCCTTAGTGTGAAACTCTCAGTGTACATGGGAAATGGGCTGGGAAAGAGGGGCTCTCCGGAGTTTTATCTAAAGTTAAAAGGTCACCTGGTTGGTGGTGACCCAAGCTTGTAATCATAGCTATCAAGCAGGAGGATCACACTTTCAAAGCGTGTCTCAGGGGTACAGTGAGTTCAAGGCCAGCCTATGAAACTTAGTGAGACTCTGTTTCAGTAAAATAAAATAAAAGGCAAAATGAGGGCTGGTATGNTAAAGTCCCACTGAATCTGAGATGCACCCAAAACCTTTAANACAGGAGGGCTGCATGATTGCTTAAGAAACCTCATCCCTCTCCAGACAATGGGAAGAAAATATCTCCACCTCTAGGCAGACATTTCCTGGAGCCTTCTATGAAAAAGTCATTGTATTGTTCCAATTCAAAGTCTATTTTTAAAAACTCAAATAGGATGTTTATTTTTGTCTTAAGATGGAGCAAGGGGGCCACCTTTGTATTCATCTTCTTTCCCATTCCCTTCCTGTTTAGTTCATTCATTTCCTTTTGTTTGTTTGTTTTTGTTTGTTTGTTTTGTTTTTCGAGACAGGGTTTCTCTGTGTAACAGAGCCCTGACAGTGGAAGAAAATACTGCCATCCATCAGGCTGTGTTAGCAGTTTTAATGTTGGGGGGGCGGAAAAAGCTGGGTTATATACAGAGATGCAATAGGCAGTATCTAGACCCTCATTCTCCAGGACCCAAGCCAACCCCACCGTCTTCAACAGATAAGTTGCAAGGGGGAAGAAAACAGGTTAGCAAGTGAGGAGAGATCACAAGAGGCAGAGCTCTAGAACTTCATGGATACACAGAGGCATAT
This sequence comes from Neotoma lepida, assembly GCA_001675575.1. NCBI lineage: Eukaryota > Metazoa > Chordata > Mammalia > Rodentia > Cricetidae > Neotoma > Neotoma lepida. The sequence continues at coordinate 11,899 of LZPO01117229.1, forward strand.
CAGCCAGTTGTAGCATGTGGATTTTATCGGGATCTTTACTTAAACAATGAAAATGATAAATAATAAAAGTATGACCTTAAANCAGTTCTGGTAGCACCCNACTGTAATCTGATCATGTTGGAAGTTGATGCAGGAGAATCGAATGTCTAAGGTCAGCTTCCCAAGGAGAGGTCTCAAAAATAATAAAAATTAAAAGTATGATATTTACATTCAGAAACATACTTTTAATATATTTAATTNTTTTAAGAAATTATTGGAGCTGGAGTGATGGCTCAGTGGTGAAGAGGGCTGGCTGCTCTTCCAGAAGACTTGTATTCAATTTCCAGCACCTATATGGCAGCTCACAAACATTTCTAANTAAATTTCACAGGATCCAATGCCCTCTTCTGGACACCATGAGCACCAGGCACAGAACATGTTACATAGACATGCATGCAGACAAAACATACATACACAGACAACATTAATAAAAAATGATTACTTTCAGATATCCTAATAATCATGTGGTCACATTTTAAAGTGTCCTTTTAGAGGTATATATTTAAGGCTGAAATGATGTCTGTGATTTNTTGTCATATATAGAAGACAGGGAAATGGATGAGTTATTGTTGAAACAAACTGGCATAACTTAACTAATAGCCATTAAAGCTGAGTGACAGGTAAACAGTCCCTGTCCTGCTGTACTCTTTGAAAAATTTTCTAATAAACACATTCAAGTGGGCTATCTCTGCTTCCTGTGCCAAGAACGGGCTCTAGTGCCCAAAAGGCAGAACAAGAAACTAGGAAAGGCTGTTGCATGATCAGGGATGCTTTTGGTTTGGGGGAAATCAATCAAGATGGTAAGAAATGGATGGATTTGAGATGTAGTTTTTAGGTAAACGTGTTAAGGCTTTGGTGAATGATTGGATACAGGTCTTTAGACAGAGGGGGAAAGTCATGGATGACTGCCAGTCTGGGGGTTGAACCAAGGAGAAGGACCAGATTTTAAGGAACCAGAGGCTCTGTTTTAGATGTATTAAATTTGAGTTTCTGGGGCTCGGAGATAGGTCAGTCAGTGGTAGAGCTTTTGCCTAGCATATGTGAGACTGGGTTCAGCCCTGATAATGGCAAAAAATTAAGTAAATAAATAAGGAAAACTGAGCTTCCTATTCAGCACATAAAGAGATATCAACAACAGTTGGACATCTGAGCCTTGGGTTGAGGGGAGAGTGGGGTATAGGGTGATGACTTGGACATCTCCAGCATAAGGATTATAACTGATGCTGGAAGCATAAGAATATGTGAAGTCACCTAGGGAGAAAGTAATGAGTGCAAAGATGTAGTTCCAAGACTTATCACTGAGATGCTGACTTATTTCCAGGTTAAACAGAACAAGAATCCAATAAGAAGATCAAGAAGGAAAATCCAGAGAGGAACAGAACAGCTGCAGATGTGACAGCCCTGATGTGGAAAGGATGCTTCTAGAGGTGTGGCAACCTGTGTAGGATGCTATGGAGAGGCCAGGAGAGTTGACAATGAAGTGCTGTTTGGTTTGGGAGATGACGGGTGACCTCCAGAAGAGGCATCTTTTAAAGTGGCAGAGATGGATGGAAGCTAGAAAAAGGGAAAAGTCTGAGAACATTTGGGGATAACTTTGAGAAGNATGCTGCCCCAAGCCCAGGTAACAGTGAAACCTGTCCATTGTGGCCTGGCTCCTCCTATGGGCTACCCTGCTTTAGGCTCAGTGACCTAATGCTGAGACATAGCTGGAATGCAGTCCGTAATTAGGTTGGTCTATGTTTACAATTTCTAAGAAAACAAGTATTTGAAAACGATTTCCAGATTAAATCTCACGCGCAGAACAAACAAACAAAAATCTTAACTTTTTCCAACTGCAAACAAACCCAAGTAAAGAAAGCACTACTGTGCTCACTGATGGCATTCATGGGCTGCCTCACATCCAGCCCACACATTCCAATAACCTAGAGTCATTTTCCAACAACATCCCCACCGTTATCAGTGGGGAATTCCAATTAGAGGTTTGCTACCTCATCATGGGATGTTTTGAAAACTACCCCAGTGTCTGATGAGATCATTTGGAGACTGAATAGTTATCCCCATCATTATCAATGTCCTGAGAATCTTTCATTTATTCATTTGTACTCCAAATCTCTTTACACTGTATCAGATTCTTTCCCATGGGGGTGGGGGGGGTGGGGGGCAAACTAATCAGTGGAGATTAGAGATTTGGAAATCCCAGAAAGATTTTTAAAAAGGAGAACTTTAAATCATCGTAGAAGTACCTCCATATGTCAGTGGAAAACAGACAGATTAAGTAGATGCATAAGGATAGATCTAGTAAAATTTAGAGAATATGCTGAAATCAAATGAATTCCAAATGCCTGCCATGGTTATTTCTGAATTATCCCATTGCTCCTTTAGCTAGAATGCATTACAGCAATGGCTAAAAAGGAGCATAGACAGACAGGAGCTGGGGGTGTCAATTAGGGACAGAGAGCTTACCCAGAACAATCTCGGGTTCTGATCCCGAGAACCATAGAGAGAGAAGGACAAAGAAGTAAACTGTGCACCTTACATAGCCAGTGACAACAGGCGAGGTTATCCTGGCATTGTCCCAAGCTGAGATGAAGAAGGGTCTAGAGCAAAAGCAAGCCACTTTTCCAGGCTTTGAGTCCACAGAATGAAGTGGTGGGGGCTTCCTACTGGGATGCACTGGGACATGAGGACTGGACTCTTGCCTTGTCCAAGGCATCTTTAATTGGTTTGCACAGCTGCAAACTTGCCATTCTAAGCAAATGCTCTCAAATTGGAACCGTCGACCCTCACCCTTCCTTGTGCCTTTGTGGTTTTCTTGTTTCATTGTATTTTAAGCAAATATCTTTTTATGTAACTACGGAACAGTTTTGTTAGGTCTTGTCATCACCATTAAAGTCATGTCTAGCAGGGGGAGGTGGTGGCACACGCCTTTAATCTCAGCACTCAGAGGCAGAGGCAGGTGGATCTCTGTAAGTTTGAGGCCATCCTTGTCTACAGAGTGAGTTCCAGGACAGGCAAAGAAAAAAAAACAAAAACAAAAACAAATCATGTCTAAGCCTAATTTGTTGCTTTCCACCAAAATCCAACTTTAAGGCTGGCAAGAAGGCTCATCTGGAAAAGGTAAGTACCACAAGGAAAGGTAACTGCCACAAGATTGATGGTCCAAGTTCAAACCTCGGATCCACATGGCTGGGAGAGAGAACTGACTCCTGCAAGTTGTTCTCTGACTTCTACACGTCTCATGGTCTAGGCATGTCCCCTTGCCATATACGCACAAATAAAATAAGGAAATATAATGAAATCTTCTTAAAAAACAATTTCAATTACAGTTTACAAGTTCCTGTAAGTGGGACAATAGTTCCTAGTCTAATAATTGTAGTCATTTCCAGGTCGTCTCCTTCTCTTCCAGCCATTCAGTCCTTCCCTCTCCCTCTGCTCTAAGCAGCAGCTTCCAAGCACTCTTCCTATAATGATATGGCTCAAGTCTAAGTCATTTCATGTACTCTAGCCTAGGTATTTTTTCCAGAGTGTGTAGCTTTGTATCATGTTATGCTACAAGTTATATTTTAATGAGTTTTATTGAAATATAACTCCTACATAAAACATTACCTTTTGATACATGTAATTCAAAGTTGAGAGGTAACTCAAAAGTACAGCACTTGCTTAAATTTGGTAGCCCTGAATTTTATCCCCAACACTGGAGAAGAAAATAAAAGGGAGAAAGGGTATACAGAGAAGCGGTGTCACAGCTCTAGAGGCAGTGGGACCTAGGAGATTGGAGCCAGTAAAGGAGTCAATGCAACAGTCAGCTTTATTCAGAACCTCAGACAATTTATAACCTGAGAGTTGAGAAAGGTTACATGAGTAAAGTTCTCATGAATTCAAGCTGTGTACAATCACAAGGACAGGACATACTGGCAAAAAAACATGTTTTTCCATGGAGGCATAGAGAGGATAGTTTAAACAGTTTTTTAATATATTTTATGTGTATTGGTGTTTTGCCACGGGTGTCAGGTCCCCTGGAACTGGAGTTACAGACAGTTGTGAGCTGCTAGGTGGGTGCTGGGAATTGAACCTGGGTACCCTGGAAGAGTAGTCAGTGCTCTTATGCCCTGAGCCATCTCTCCAGCCCTAGTTTAAACATCTAATTGAATAACAACAGCAAGCAATAATGAGTAATTGTGGTGATTATATTATGTCCCCCAAAATATTGTGTACCCTAATAAAACTTATTTGGGGTCAGAGAACAGAACAGCCACTAGATTAAACATAGAGGTTAGGCAGTGGTAGCACATGCCTTTAATCCTAGCATTCCCGAGGCAGAGATCCATCCAGATCTCTGTGAGTTCAAGGCCACACTGGAAACAGCCAGGCATGGTGGCATACACCTTTAATTCCAGTAGCACACACCTTTAATTCCAGCACCTGAGATCTCATGTCCTTNCTTGAGAAAGACACATGCCTTCAATCCTAGAAAGTAGTGACAGGAAGCAGAAAGGTATATAAGGTGTGGAAACCAGAAGCTAGAGGGCCTCTTAAGCTTTCAGACTTTGAGCAGAGTTGAGCTGAGATTCATTTGGGTGAAGACTCAGAAGCCTGCAGTCTGAGGAAACAAGATCAGCTGAGGAGTTGGCAAGGTGAGGTTGGCTGTGGCTTGTTCTGTCTCTCTGATCATTCAGAATTTACCTCAATACCTGGCCTGGTGTTTTCAATTAATAAGACCGTTTAAGATTCACTCTACAAGTAATCTATGGTAGATTCACTTCTATTTACTACATGTGGGACAAAAACACATTCCAGAACAAATCCATGTTTTGAAGAAACTGGGGTCATGAGATTCTTTGCCAGGAGCCATCCCCAACGGTGGACAGGCCCCAGCAGAAGATGTAAGGAGTTGGCAGGGGACAGAGGTGAGCCTGGCCATGGTTCTGGTGAGAATTTTGCAGCCTGACTAACTAGCAGCCTGAGTTTCTTTATGTATATAGAATTTAGTAAGCAGGAATATATTCATGTTGTTCCAAAACATAGATCATATCATTTTTGGTTTTAGACATGTGTTTCACTTCCTTTTGCATATCTTTTAGTCATCATTGATAAGCCATGACAGAACAGAGTTATCATTTCCAATCATTTTCCCTCAAGTTTTGACATCGTGGATAAACAGAATTATCATTTTTACTCATTAACCCCATAACCCAATTTTTAATAATCTCGAGGCATATGACAGCCCTGTTCTCAGGTTGGTAGCTTTTGTGGCTACAAGGATGCTAGACCAAAACAAAATCTTCAAGCCAACCCTGGACATATTGTCATGTCCCAAATAGTGCATTATTAACTCTTAATGGTCAGAATGCCCAAGAAAACTCCTCAGGCCAAGGTTGCTGCAGTTATTATTTAAATTCTGGCATAATACAATGTTTATATTTTATATCCTTATAGAATTTGTTTATATGTCTAATCCTGGCATTCTGTTATTCCTTGGTCATATGACACCACTGTGGCTCTGTATGTGCTAACTTTTCTAAGAAAGGCAGATCCTGACACCTCATACTTTTATCATCTTTCCACTCCATTCTTTGCTCATCAATGTAAGTCTCTGTGTAGGGCAGAGGTAATTTCAGCTAATCTAACTGTGTTGCTGTNTATGCCATGTAATTGTCTGAGTGTATAGTGAGAAGAGGCTTGTAATCTGATCTATGGCCAACTCCTCTAGCCCACCGAATCTTGTTGACCTTTTAAAGTTTACTTTGTTTTGAATCTCTTGTTCCTGAGTAAGTACAGGGACAGATGTTTCAAGAATATCCAATAGCCTCATATAGAGACCACTGGCTTCTTTATGTGAGTCACAACCTCCAAGGTGTAAGGAAGATTTTCAAGTGGATAAAAGCGAGAGGGGTAGTATGTTCAGGACTTTCCTGGGGAAGCTTAGAAGCAGTACTCCTGGGAGAAGNCATAAATGATTCATAAGAAAATTTCCATCAATCCAGTAATCCCAAATTGTACAAATATTAAAAGTCCCCCAAGAATGCAACAGGTGGAGATGAAAACCAAAGGTGGCGTGGCGGCCATCCTGTGGCTCAGCTTTGTTGGATCTTTGTCAAGCAGCTCTGCTGCCCCTATGACTTTTGCTGTCCCCATCAGATATGGCTGTGCCAACCCCTTGTCTTCTTCTCTTGGAGTGTTCTCACAAGCACTCAGAATTCTCCTCACATGACTCCATTTGTGTACCATGTTCCAACAAGGAGGGAGATACAGAATGAACATAATTATGTTGCTATGAATTTGCCTATTTGGGATGTTTCATGTAAAGAGAATAACATATGGCTCTTTATATCAGGCTTCTTCCATTTAACGTATTTTAGAGGCTCACCTATGTCATCTATATCCACACTCCATTCCTTTTTCTTGCCATAATATTCTGTGTGTGTCACATTTTCTTTATCCATTTACCAGTTTATGCACATTTGAGTAACACCCACTTGCTGACAATTCAAATAATGCTTCTGGGAATACATGCTAGCAAGTTTTTCTGTGGATGTATGTTTTCAATTCTCTTGGGTGTGTGCACCCGGAAGCAGAATTACATGGCAATGGGACAACTCTATGTTTCACATTTTAAGAAACAAACTGTTTTCCAAAATGGTGGCCCTTTTTAAAATTCCCACCAAATGTATTTTAATTTTTTGATATTCTTGTCAGTTTTTTTAAATTATGGCCAAATGGTTTTAATTTGCTTTACTCCAAAGAATAATAATACCGAACATCATGTGCTTATTGGCCATTTATGTCTTCTCTGGAGAAATCTCTAAACCTTTTTATTTTGTGATACTGGGAATAGAATCCAGGGCCTCATGCATGCTAGGGAATTACTTCATCAATGAGCTACATCTCCAGTCTAAAATCTTTTAAAATTGAGTTGCTTTTTTATCATTGTATTTTTAAATAAGATTTATTTATCTATTATGTATACAGTGTTCTGTCTGCATATATTCCTGCATGCCAGAAGAGGACACCAGATCTCATTATAGATGGCTGTGAGTCACCATGTGGTTGCTGGGAATTGAACTCAGAACCTCTGGAAGAGCTTCCAGTGCTCTTAACCTCTGAGCCATCTCTCCAGCCTCTTATCATTGTATTTTAAGAGGCTTTTGTGGGTTTTTTTTTGTATGTTCTGAAGATTGGACCTTTATCAGTTACAAACTCTCATTCTTTTTTCCTCTTCAATATGTTGTCTTTATCCTCTCCTCTCAGAGATTTTTGAAGTTTAAATATGTTTAAATATTGTTGAAGTGTTGTGGAATAGTTTTTTTATACACTGTGAAGATGTGTCACTCAGATTGGTTTAATAAAAAGCTAAATGGCCAATAGCTAGGCAGGATTTTCAGGACAGAGAGGATGCTGGGAAGAAGAAGGGTGGAGTGAGTGGCCTACCAGACACACAGAAAACAGGAAAGCAGCATGGGCCGTACAGAGTAAAGGTAATAAAGCCACGAGGCAGAAAGTTATAAGAGCTAGTTAGAAACAAGTCTAAGCTATCAGCTGAGCATTTATAATTCGTAAGAAATCTCTGCGCCGTTATTTGGGAGCTGGCAGGCTGGACAGAAGCACAATTTACCTAAATGTTCTTNCTATGACAGTTAATCTTGCTCATTGGCTTGATTGGGTTGGGAGAGGCCTAGATTATTAAAGCACAGACAGCTGCCATGCCTGTCTGTGAGCATGCTTCCAGAGAAGGTCAGATCATAAGGGTTCCGATGTTTAATCCACTGATGATTTCAAAATGGGAATAGACTTTTCAGGAGAACTACAGAAGGTAGGCTAGTTTGGAGGTACATGCCTTTGAAAGCTATATCTTGCCTCAGTTTCCTCCCCTCTTTTTTCTCCTCACTTCTCTCTATGCTTCCTGTCCACCGTGCATGCAGTGATCAGCCTCTTCCTCCTGCACAGGCTTCTGCCATTGTCATCTTCTGCCTGCCCACAGGCCCAGAGTCAGCAAAGCCAATGATTGCAGACTGGGATTTCTGAAATTGTGAGGCCAGTAAGTTCCTTCTCCCACAGTTGTTTCTGTCAGATGTTTATCACGGGGAAAAGAAAGGTGACTGATATAGTAACTTATGCTTTTGTTTAACAGTTAATAAACTATTGCCAAATGTAAGATCACACTGTCTTTTCTTTTCCTCTTAGTAATCTTACAGTTTTAGCTCTTACACTGAGGATAACAATCCATGTTAAATTACATTTTGTATAATGTAAGGGTCCCAATTGTGTGTGTATGTGTGTGTGTGTGTGTGTGCATGTGTGTGCGTGTGTGCATGTGCGTGTGTGTGTGTGTCCGTGTGTGCATGTGTGTGTGTGTGTTTTCAGTGCTGGGGCTCAAGCCCAGGGCCTTGTGCATGGTAGCCTGTGCTCTATCATTGAGATATATTCTCAGCTCCCAAACCTCTTCTTTTTTTTTGATACTCAGTTATTTTAGCACTATTTATTGAAAAGATTATTCTTTTCTCACACTAAATTGTGTTGGCACCCCTGTCAAAACTAATTGACCATAAGTGTGTTTATTTATGGACTCTCAAACCTATTCCATATGTCTGTATGTCTATCTTTGTGCCAGTATTTCATGATCTTAATTATTCTTGGGTATTTTTGTTGTTGTTTTCTGTTTTCCAAACAGAAAAGTGTTGTCTGACTTTGTTCTCTTTTGAGGTTGTTTTGGCTGTTCTAAGCCTCCTGTGTTTGAGTAGGAATTTTGGAATCAGCCTACTGGTATGTAAAGAAGCCAGAAGTGGTACACTGGATCTCTATTGCAGTTTAGAGACATTGACATCTTAATAATAAGCCTGCTGGTCCACATATGGGGACTGTCTTCTCATTCCTTAGGTCGTTGATTTCATGAAACCGTTTTAGTGTACAAGCTTCACTAAATGTATTACTAAATATTTTATTCTTTTTTTCCTTTTTTTGTGTGTTTGCTTTTCTGTTTGTCTTTGGAGACAGCATTTCTCTGTGTAGCCCCAGCTGTCCTGGAACTCACTCTGTAGACCATGCTGGCCTAGAACTCAGAGATCCACCTACCTCTGCCTCATGAGTGCTTAGATTGAAGGCTTGAATTAAAACTGCCTGGCTTTTTCTTTAAAAATTTTAATTTAATGCAAATAGGCTTGACTATTTAATTTTTCAGATAACTCATTGCCAACATATAAAAATTAACTGATTTCTGGAGTTAAACAGCCATAGAACTAACATTTTATACAACTGAGGTCCGAAGAATGTTCTTGTGTATACAGTTAATCCCCATAGTCAAGTGTTGTAAATATTAGTCCTGACAAAAAAAAAGGCCATTTTTCTTTTCTTTTCTTTTCTTTTCTTTTCTTTTCTTTTCTTTTCTTTTCTTTTCTTTTCTTTTCTTTTTCCTTTTGTTTCTTTTTTGTTTTCAGCTTTGATTTTCTTTTTCTTTTTTTGTTTTTTGAGATAGAGTTTCTCTGTGTAGCCCTGGCTGTCCTGGAACTTGCTTTGTAGAGGAGGCTGTTCTCAAACTCAGAGGCCTGCCTGCCTCTTCCTCCAGAGTGCTGGGATTAAAGGCATGCATCACTATGCCCAGCCCCCATTTTTCTTAAATTAAGACAGAATCAAAGGATAAATTTCCTCACCAAAAGTAACTGAGAACATGTTCTAATTTAGTTATATAATATTCTCATAGAACTTGCTAATGGTATTTGAATCAGCATCTTTCAGCTTCTTCATAGCTCTCTGGATGTACAACTCTTTTACTGTCGTGTTCTAGGAAATACCTTTCCACTCCTTCTTCCTCCTCTCCTCCATCTGCCCCTCCCTTCCTATCTCCCTTTCTTCATTTGTTCTTTTCTGCCTGCTTCATGTTCCATATTCTTATTGATCTTTAGGCTTTCACGATCCAGAACTTAAGCGTGTTCTAAAAATATTTAGCTCAATTCCTCAATTACGAGAAACAGAACTCTTTCAAAGCACCACCAGTCTCCTTTTAGCCCTCCTATATGGAAGACTACCACGGTGTGAATGATGGAGTCCCCTCAAAAGCTCATGCCNAAACTCAACCCCCTGTGCAACAGCATTAAAAAGTATGGCTTTGGGAGGGCTCTGCCTTCATAAATAAGATTATTACCTATACAACAGGGCTTGAAATTAAAGAGAAACTCCCGTTTTGCTCATCTGCCTTTATATTATGTGGATACAGCATTCCTCCTCTTCAGAGGATGTGGTAACATGGTGTTCTTTGCTAGGCACCAATCCTACCGGCACCTTGATCTTGCACTTCCAAGTCTTCAGAACTCTGAGAAGTAAATTTCTGTTCTTTAAGATTTTACCCAATCTGTGGCATTCTGTAGTGACAGTGCAAACATCTAAAGATAGCCGCTGGGCACAGGGGAAGGTTTGCAGAGACTTTGTGGGTGTTNGAGTTTCATCGCTGTGAAAGATATCAGAGAAAAATTCAAAGGAGGGAAAGACTTATTCTGGTTCATGGTCTCCATGGTTTAGTTCAAGTATAGTGGCTCCATGTGTCGGGGCTCATGGTCAGGCAGAACACCATGGCAACAGAAAGCATGATGCGGATTGCTCATACCATTGCAACCAAGAAGCCAAGAGAGAGAAAGGAAGAGTGAGTCCCAGGCCAGATACTCTCTTCAAAGGCCTGTCCCCAGTGACCAACCTCCTCCAACTAGGACAGACAGACAGACAGACAGACAGACACACACACACACACACACACACACACACACACACACACCTGTAACTTCCCAATCATGCTGTCAGTCAGTGGCTCAATCTAGAGCTCCCAAGGTTGACTCATCTTTTAGTGACTGGATCTACCCTACAGGGACTAAATCTTCAGGACATGAGCAGCAGTGGCAGTGGTGGTGGGTGGGGGAGGGCTGCTTAGTATCAAATCATAATAGACTTTGTCTAAACTTCTAAAAATTTTATTTTTTATTTTATTCCATTTCTTTATTTTTTTTTCCTGTCTTGTAAAACACTAAATTTTGCCCCCTTCCTCAGACAGCTCATCTGATATTCTTTTTCATATAATTAGCACGGGTGGTGGGAGGGTATTCTGGTTTGGATCTTGCACACACCCTGCAGGCTCACATCTTGATTGCTTCTTTTACAGCTGGTGGCACTATCTGGGGAGAGCATGAAACCTTTAGGAAGAACAGGCTAGCTAGAAGACGCCACTAGGTGAGGCTACTGAAGATTACAGCCAGCCCCTGGCTCCTGCACCTCTCTGCTTCCCGCTCTGCTAGGCTACAGCCTCTGCCACATGCTCCCACCACCATGATCTGAGCTGCTGTCCCACGACAGGCTTAAGCCCCGTAAGCCATAATAAATCTTTTTTTTAAGGTATTTTTGTCATGACACAAGAGTGATTACATACAGGAGCAGAGCTGTGTCACNTGGGATGAAACCTAATCCTAACTCACAAACAGGTATTACTTGGAGGAACTGGGGAAGTTAACAAGTCAGGAAAATAAACAAACAAACAAGAAATGAATAACAATTCTGAACTACCTGCCTAATAAGGAAACTTCTTTAAAATTCGCCATTTCTTTAGATGATTGAGACAACAGTTTCAAATTAATCTCATTTTATACTCTATCCTTATTTATCCAGGAAATAGTTATTACTCACGATATGTCAAGCATTACTCACGATATGTCAANCATCTTCCTAGGTACTAGATATATAATGGCAACTACAAAGAGGTCCACCATCATAGCCTTCAAGTGAGCTTACTGCCTTATATACAAAGATGGCCCTGACCTCCATTCTCTGTAAAGCTCTTTTGTCTAGCACACAGACTCTGCACTTGTTTACCTAACTTCAATATAACATAAGTATGGTTTGCCTCCTNCAAGAATTTTTCATGTTTCTCCTTACACATCTGCCTCTCCCATGAGAGTATGACTGATCTGGCCTTCTGGAACATGAGATTTGTGCTGCTGTTTCTCCACTCTCCCTATTGGATCATCTCACGTGTCAGCCAGTTTACCCTCAGGTATGTGAGTGAGTCCACCCATGATAGCCAAGAATGATAGTTGCCTTGATAGCTTACAGCTGACCCCAGATAGGTCAGCAGCAAACACTGTTGAACGTCACTCGGGTTTGTATTGTGTTTTATCACATAATATTGTTGTAGCAAGAGATAACTGACACATCACTTAATCATAAAAGTAAACATAAGATGGCAATTGCAGTGTGCCCTCCCAAGATCAGCAATAGAGAAATAAGAACATGAAGCACAGAGTTAACCTGGCTGGGTAGGCAAGGAAATTAAGGAATACCTCTTGAAGAAAGAGACTTGTGGGGCTGGAGAGATGGCTCATGGTGGCTCACATCCATCTGTAATTCCAGTCCCAGGGGATCTGACACGCTCTTCTGGCTTCCGTGAGCACTGCATACAGTGTGGGGGCGGGGGTAGGTGTGGAATGATAAGCAATAAATAAATAAGCAGAAAGCCTCATAGACCACATGAAGGATCTGAGACTTGATCCAAAGAACTGTGCAAAGTGATGGTTTCTGATGGGTAGTAACCAGGGTTCTTCTCACAAAGAGGGCTAACAGAAGGCAGGAAGGGGAAGACAAGGGAGGAGTGGAGTTATGGGGAGACNATGTTCAAGATGCATTACATACTTTCATGAAAATGTCCTTTATGGAATCCTGTACTATGAACAACGAAAACATGCTGACTTTGTCGTGAGGTACATAGGGAATTTCTCATTAGGTAACTTGAAAATTTCCCATGATGTTCACAGCCTCCCAAACAAGGTTATCCACCCACTTATTCAATAAACATTCATTGAAAGGATCTAGATTAGAATAAGTAAATGGCTGAGAGATTAAATGAGACTGGGACAAGCCATCTGGTAGGCCCTGGAGATTAGCAAAAATGATGCTCCCATTCTTGATCTGCTCACAACCCAGTAGGAGAGGTTCACTCCTATCCTTTAGACAGAAAAGACAGGCCTCATTGTTAACCCAGAGAGATCCAGCAAATGATGTGCTTTAAATAACTGAAAAAAAAAAAGACAACTCATCCAATCAATAAGTAGGCTGATAAAGTGAAAAGACAATTCTCAAAAGATGAAGTACTTATGGCCAGTGAACATATGGAGAAATAGTCAACATCACTAGTTACCAGAAAAATGTACACAAAACCACATTGAGATTCTATCCCACCCCAGTCAGAATGTCAGTCATTAACAAACAAATAGCAGCTGAGTGTGGCGTGGATCTCTTTGAGTTTGAAGCCAGCTTGATCTACATCATGAGTTCTAAGACTGTTAGGGCTATGTATAAATCCTCTACAACAGCAGTTCTCAACCTGTGTGTCGAGACCCCTTGGGGCATTGAACATAAGATACCCAGCATCTCAGATATTTACATTACAATTCATAACAGTAGCAAAATTATAGTTATGAGGTAGCAATGAAACAATTTTATGGTTGGGGGTCACCATAACATGAAGATCTGTATTAAAGGGTGGAGGAACTAGGAAGGTTGAGAACCACTGCTCTAAAAGCTAAAAATACATCTATCATATGACCCAGCTATATCACTCCTGAGTTTTTATGCAAAGGCCTCCAAGTCAACCACAGAGATATTTGTCCAGCAAAGCTTATTACACCACTACTCATCATAGCTAAGTTATGGAGAACCAACCTCTGTTCATCAACAGAGGGATAGATGAAGAAGATGTAATAGGACTGTGGATGTAGCTCAGATGGTAGAGTGTGAACCTAGAATGAACAAGTCTTGAGTTACATCCCCAGAACATCATATGGGCATGCACCCATAACCCCAGCACTCAGGACACAGAAGCAGAAGGATAGGAAGTTTGATGTCATCCTTGACTAGCTTGTTCAAGTCCAGCCTGGGCTACATGAGACCCTGCCTCAAAATATAAGGTGCTCTATACATACAATGCAATGATTTCAGTTATGTTATTTTATAGGAAAATGGATATAATTGAACATGATCATGTTAAACAGATTAAGTCGGTATCAGGAAGATAGGAATTATATTTTCTATAATTTGTGGATTTTAACTTTTATAGAGATATGTAAAATCATGTGAGTATATTGACACGCAAGTAGAGGCAAAACTGTTGAAGAGAACAAAGAGGAACAGGAAGCAGGAGAGGGAAGATGGGGAGGAGGGGCTTATGGGAGAACCTATGCTTAAAGCACATTATATACTTGCATAAAAATGTGGTTATGGAACCCAGTACCATCAACAGTGAAAATATATCAATTAAATCATTTTTATTTTAGTTTTTTTTTTTTGTTGTCGTTGTTGTTGTCTTTTTCAAGGCAGGCTCTCACAATGTAGCCTTGGCAGTCCTGGAACTCCTCCCTGTGTAGACTAGGCTGGCTTTGAACTCATAGAGATCTGCCTGCCTCTGCCTTCTGAGTGGAATGCTGGGTGCATTCCACCATAGTGGCATGCATCACTATGTCCAACTGAAATTTGTTTTTTTTGTTTGTTTGTTTTTGAGACAGGGTTTCTCTGTGTAANAGCTCTGGCTGTCCTGGAACTCACTTTGTAGACTAAGCTGGCCTCGGCTCACAGATATCTGACTGTCTCTGCCTCCCAAGTGCTGAGATTAAAGGCATGAGCCCCCACTGCCCAACTAAAGTATTCTTTAAAAAACAAACAAACAAAACACACACACACACACACCAAACAAAAAGACAAAGAAGTTGCAGTGGGACTTGCATCTTGCCACCTTTGGCCACACTGGATCAGACCCTTACCTCTGAGAAGTCAGCCTGGTCTATTATTGGCCACAGTGTTCTTCCAAGAGTTTTGCTCATCTCTCCTGGATTCTCATTGTGCTGGTTGGTTTTGTCAACTTGACATAAACCTAGACATATCTAGAAGAGGGAATCTCAATCAAGGAATTGGCCTCTAGGCAAGTCTGTGGGGACATTTTCTTGACTAATGATTGAGGAGGGAGGGCCCAGCTCTTTGTGGGTGNTGCCACTCTGGGCAGGTGGTCCTGGTTAAATGAGAAAGCAGGCTGAGCAAGGGTCATGGGAGCAAGCCAGTAAGCAGTGTTCCTCCATGGCCTCTGCATCAGCTTTTGCCTCCAGGTTCCTGCCTTGAGTTCTTGCCCTGACTTCCCTTCATAATGGATTGCAAGCAATAAGCTGAAATAAACCCTTTCCTCCCTAAGTTGCTTTTGGTCATGGTGTTTTATCACAGCAATAGAAAGCAAACTAAGTCACTCTTATTCTCTTGATTTGTGGAGTTAGACAATGAGATTTGCTCACTATCAATACACAAGGAACTATCTTCTAATAAAACACTATAAATTGTCAGTTTTCATATTCTATGCAAATAAAATGTATGATCCTTATTTATCAAAGAACTTTTAAGATGCTGAGAAGATAAACACAAATCTACAACTTACCTCTGGCTCACAATTCCCTTTACCTGTCATCCTTTCTGGAAACACCCAAGCTCCTAACAACATCCATGCCAGTGAGCTTTTCTTCAACAGCAGATTCAAAGGTATGGTTGCTTTCATTCTAAGAGCTTGGATACCCTTCATGCACTGAATGCCGTTGTGGTTGTGGATGTAGTGTTCAACAAATTATGAACATTAAACTAAGACATAGGACACTGATACTTTTAAGAGAATGAATGCATTATATTGATAAATTTTAATAGTTCAATTTCAGCCTAAATTCTGCTGCACACAACCTATTTAGAATGTCAAGTTTGAATTATGCCATATCACAAATCTCTGTGGCATCCAGAGGCCAAATGCTTTTCATTCACTTTCTTCCAGTGGCAGAGAGAAAGAAATGGAATGTTTGTATCATCTCTTCTTGTAAAATGCCTAGGACAGAACATAAGAGAAAGTAAAGAAGAAAAAGGAGAAGGAGGAAGAGGAAAAAGAAGCCCTTAAGAGATTTTTGTTGTATTAAGTAGGAAAATCTACTTAACGTTAGTCATACTCACAATTGAAAGATTATAAATGTAGCTTGATAATGGTGCTTTGAAAGCTTTGCTTTGCTAACTAATTTAAACCCACAAATAATGAGAAAAAGAGGGAATCTGTTTGCAAGCCTCATCTGCTAGCAAACCCAACTCCAGAATTGAAATCTCACAAGTGTTGAATATTTAGCTACAGGTCATTTATATTTCTGTCATGATTCACTAAGTTCTAAGAGTGAGAGAAGGTACATTTCACATAGCCCACAGGAGCCCANGCACATCTAATCTCCCATCTCCACTTTTAATTTATATCTACAAAGTGAATGAATGAGCAACTACGGGGATATAAAAGCTAGGGTCAAATAAACATAATGCATGATTCTATTACACCTGATGCCCAGCTCTGAACAAATAAACTCTATTACATGTGCTGGCTCTGTATCAAGAGAGTACGGCAAACTATTCTTCCCCTATCAGACAGACATGCAAAATCTGTCCAATACATTCAGTGCAATGCACTGATTTGATTATGTGTGTGTGTGTGTGTGTGTGTACGTATGTGTGCACACTTTCATTTCATTTAGTATCATTCACTCCTTTTTAATTTAACCAAAGCAAAATGGAAATAACACCAGAACAGATGCAAAAGTATGGTGAAAATATCTCTTGGACAAAGCTATGTAAATGAAGGCAACAGTCTATTCAGTCTTCCTGGTTCCTCCTAGTTTTCAACTGACCAAATTAGATTCGTTTCATTGACTGTCTTCATCAGATCTAACAAAACTAGGTACTAACCAAAAGAAATAAGAAGTAGGAGTTTTCCTTAAAGCAGAATACTATGTTTTAAGAGAAATAACTCAGATTAAATGAAGGAACTTGATTAAACACACATTCAAGATAATGATTAGCTAAATGCTGGAACTCAGATGCCTGACATACTTTTGCATATGAATTAAATTTTCTCTTAGCCAACACAGTTNAAAAAAAAAGTTCTATTCAAACATGTCCCTTCAGGGAACAGGCCATATGTGGAATGAACAGACTCGTGGGTCCACGTGGGCTTAGCTGGCAATTTCTGAGTTCATTGGGAAAATGCGTTTTATTGCATTATATTAAAATAGATACTGGCAGATTTATTTCAGCACATCACACTCTAATGGGCATGTCTGTTTAANCAAATGTGCCATGACTCAAACACATGCAGGTGTACCAGCAGTTGTTTTCCTGACTAATAATACCAAAACAAAAACCAAAAACCAAAACAACAACAAAAATTTGTCTGGCCAGATGTTGAAGACTGCACTGCAAACAAGGCGCATACATGTCGCGAGGACAGGGACAGAGCTGTCCCATGCTCAGCGTGGATTACTCAAAACACAGTCACAACTCTATAGCATAATGTTTTCCACAAAGCCTTCACTCCACAAATAGAATTTCAAGATGGGATTATACCATATGGCCATGACAATTGTAAACTCAATCCACCCACGCATGTTCTACAATGCCAATGTGGGCACTAACAAAGATACAAAATCAGGAAAGGTACATCATTCAGAACGCCNGGAGAGTCCACAGCCNTTCNCTGAATATCAAAAGGAGAGATACTATTATCAGTATATAATTACAGCCTTCATACTTAACAGTCTTACAGACGGAAGAATTCACACAATTTACATATCATAAGATGCCTAGGAAGGCTNAGGAGCCTTTTGAATCATAAGGAGAAAGAGCAGCAAATCAATTATAAAGAGGTGAAGGTCAGATGATTTCAATTATTGATAGTTCACTGTAGGAGTTAGCTGTATTTGAGTAAGTCTTGAAGGATTTGGAAGCTCCAGGGAGCCTCAGTTTGAGCACATCCATTTTTAGAGCAGTGTACCGCAGACTTTCCACACAGGAATCACTGTGAGTCTCACTTTCAGATGAAGACAACTCAAGTCCAGAGGGGGAAACATTTCCTCAACATCACAAAGCTAACAAATGCCTAACGAAGATGCAAATTTCAAGTCTAAGTCCAAAGCCTGTTCTCAACCATGAAGCTGTTTCCTAAGGCAATCTTCTGTGTATTGATACTTCAAAGTACCTATTTAAGATGGAAAAAAATTAACACAATCGTTTATGTGTGCACAATCTCTCTAAGTGTTGATGTGTGTGCACNCATGTGTATTAGAAGTTCACCTCTGTGTCTTCTTTTACCACTTTATACCTTATTTTTTAATTTTATTTGTTTATGTATTATTGTGTGTGATGTGTATGATGCGAGGGAGGGACTCGTGTCATGGCCTCGCTGTGTGGAGGTCAGAACTACTCAATGGAGTAAGTTCTGTCTTTCTACCTTCTCATGGGTTCTGAGAGTCAAACTCGGGTCACAAAGCTTGAATGGCAAAAGCATCTTTCCCTCCTGAGCCATCTCATCAATGCTCTACCTTACTCTTTTGATTTAAGGTCTCTCACTGAATCTAGAGTTCATCAATTTTGCTGAACTGACTGACTTACAATCTCTAGATCACCCTGTCTCTGTCGCTGACTCCCACCAGCACTGGGATTACAGATGGGTANGACATCACCAGGCTTTTATTTACATGGATGCTAGGAATCCAAACTCAGGTCTGTATGCTTATGAGCCAGGCCAGACACTTTACCAACGGAGCCATCTCCCTAGTCCTGACATGATGCTATCATTAATGGAAAATGATTGTAGTTTGTTTTTAAACAAGGTCTCACAAGCCTGATATGAACTCACAATTCCCCTCGGCTACGATTACAAGTGTGCACCATCATGGCTGGCTCCTGCCTTTCCTTAAAAAGGCTCTAAGAATTAGGGAAGGATTCGAGACTTCTTGCACTCAAGGACCCAAGAGTCGTTTTTCAGCCTAATTTCATTGTGGGCTTCTTCTGACTCTAGAAAAAGTATGCTTTCACTCCTGAAAGCATAGTCATTAAAATACCAAGATCATCACCACAAAAACCTAGAAAAGCCAACTGCATGTGTCACACAGAACGACTGAAGGNCACATAAAACACATTGTTGTTTTTAAAAACTGAACTTCAGTAGCAGACAGAAAAATGGGCTATAAGTGAGAAATACTATGAAAGTCAAAGAAATGCAATTAGTCATGTCAAGAAATCGACTTTACAAATGATGGTGAAGTTATGTACAAGACAATCCTGCTAGAGAGAATGCAGCAGAGTCACCAAGAGAGGAACACAAGCATAAACAAAAAAATGTCACTGTCACCCTGGGTGGAACCGACTTGTACCTGGCACAGCAGTCTGTCTACATATAAGCCCTCTACTCCTGCAAAATATTTACACTTCTGAGGAAATACATGTTTATTTTAGCATGAAGGAAGCGTAGTGCTTAGACTTTAGAATTTTCAGGAGCCAGAACCTAGTTTAACTATTACCAGAGTTCTCTGGCCAAAAAAAGCACTGTTGAGTGAAAAACACNGTGGATAAATCGTGTGTATGTGACATCATTTAAAATAAATTAGTTGCTCTCAAATATAATTTGGGAAATGTTGGCAGCTTGGAGCATTGACCTGAATGTTTTTCTAGGAGGGAGTCAATGTAATGCTATTGACATTTTCTCAAGTATTTCAAATGGGCTGTCCTGCACTTTCCTGGTTGACAGTATGTACATAGCTTTAGAGGAGTTAACAGTCCAATTTCCCAATGCCACAACTTTATTTAAAAGGCAACACAGAGGCATAGAAAGACATTCATCAAGTACTCATGCTCTGAGTTAGTGAAGTACTCCCACAGAAACAGAACCGGTACCGTCGAGAATGCAAACAGACACGGGTGATGAGCCATTTCTATGCAAGCTGCTCAATTTTGTAAAAACAGAATTCCTGCTTATTTGAAGTCTAGAAATAAGACCAAAAGATGTGTTTTCTATAGTAAAGCTAAAAAAGTTTTTTTAAAAAAATAAGAAAATGCTTTTAAAACATAGAAGTTTTATTCTCTGAGTCATAGAATTTTAAAAAGTTTGACCCCAATTTTCACATGTTAGTTTTAGAGCCTGAAGTTCTTTGCTAATTTGAGAGGGGGTGGGGGTGGGAGCTATTTGGAAGAAGGAACTTCTGGATTCCAAAAGAACTCACCAGGCAAGCAGGGGAGCCAGTAGGAAACTCCCAGAAAGGAGGGGAGGCGGATATAGTCAATATTTAAAACATAGGGCAGCACCCTCTCAGAAACACACCCATTTTAAGAAGTTACCATCGTTTAATCTGAACTTGGCTCTGGAAGCGCAAATGTTCCCTTTTTCTGGAGGTCAAACAGTATCCCTAAAAGCAAANCTCAGACTCACCCTTAGATGAAGAGCTACAAGCAATTAAAAACTGTTGGGAGAAGGGGAATTAGTCTTCCCCAGAGATGAAGCCCTTAGTGGTTATNCAACCCAAGTGGTCAGCCCTAAAAACACACATATAAAAATATGCATGCAAGCAACTCTAATGGACTCAGCAGGTTGCCTTTGTGTATTTATTAATATATTTGTAACAATAATAAAGAATGAGAGGCTATGAATTTGAAAGGGGGGTGGAAGAGGTTGAACAGATCAGGGGATGAATTATGTAATTACAGTTTAGTTCAATTAGATTTTTTTAAAAAGGTAAAGCCATGGCTTAAGTACAAATGAGTGTCACGCCTGCAAATCATCAGAAAGCTAGTTTTGGGATGACTCCAACATTTGTAGTTCTAACAAGTTCCCAGGGGGTATGGATGCTACTGAATTTTGGACCACACTAAATAAAAGTCTGTGTCTTCCTTTGTTTTACCACTTAGAAGGAAAAAAAAACAAACAACCTATATGTAATATGGAACTATTACAGTGTGATCTCAAACTGTTTCTATCTACTGAATATCTAACATGGGGGTGATAAAGTTCATTTTAATCATTTCTGCATTTAAACTTCTTTTTATAAATTTATTTGAATCTATTGAAAGACATAATTATATAAAATTACTCAATACAATAATCTTTCAAAAGGCAAATATGAATAGTTTTGCTTTAAAACGAGTCAAGAAATTATANGAAAACAAAAATTGTACAATTTGCAGATGAAATAGATGTAACATTTCAGTAAACAAAGAGGGACTCTCTTCCCCTTACTCCAATTCAATTACTCAATTAAAGTTTGCTGGATGAAGTCAACAAATCAGAGCCACTCATCTTGTATCTGTTTACCTAACTCTTACACTAAACAATTGGCTGACTTAGAAGATAATGTTTCTTCTTTGTTCCATAAATATTAATTGAGCATCAGCAGGGCACTAAGCATTAGTTGGGTGCAGAAGACAGAGAGAAAATGAGTTAGAGCGACAAATGGTAAGTAAAAAACCAATAGCTAATAGTTTGCTAAGCATTTACAAATCACTTTTACTTGTGTGTGATAGTGCTATAGAAGGTGAAGACCCAGGAGTCTGGAGTGATGGTTCAGTGGGTAAGCACTGATTGCTCTTTCTGAGGATGCAGGTTTGATTCCCAGCACCCACAAGGGAGCTCACAGCTGTCAGTAACTCCAGTTCCAGGGAATCTGGGGCCCTCTTCTGGACTCTGTGGGCACCAGTCAAGCAAGTTGTGCACAGAAATATATGCAGGCAAAACACCCNCACACATAAAATGAATTAACAAATGGATGGAGACCAGGCATTGCCGAGGAAGTCTTTTCAGTGAGTGAAGGAAAGCTAAACGAGACGATAGNTGGAATCCAGCAATCATGCCGGTCAGGCTTCCTATCCTGGATCTCTAACCCGCTCTTTCTTCCCTCTATCCATTCCTTCTTTGTTTAATTTTAATACCGAGCACCAGTGAGCAGGCCAGCTCAGTCACACACTCCCTCTCTTTCTTTCCCCTCCTCCTCTTACTCTTTCCTCTTTCTTTCTCCTCCCAAAGAAAACAGACTGCCCTTTTTTTGATGGGGCTATTCTGCATTATCTTTTGTAAAAGTTGAAAATAGTTTTTTTTCCCCATACAATATATTTTGATTAAACTCCCCTTCCCCAGATCCTCCCACCCACCCAAATGCACACTCTTTCCTCTCTCATTAGAATACAACAGGTATCTCAAAATTAAAATATAATAATAAAATAATAACAAACAATCTGGAACAGGATGTTACAAACAAGCTAACAAGAAAAAGAGCCAAAGAAAAGGCACAAGAAGCACATATAGACATAGAAATATTTACATTTGCACACACATAAATTCCATAAAAAACAACATTGGAAACCATAATATATACACAAAAGGTCTGTAAAGGGGCTGGAGAGATGGCTCAGCAGTTAGCACTGATTGCCCTTCCAGAGATCCTGAGTTCAATTCCTAGTAACCACATGGTGGCTCACAACCATCTATAATAGGATCCAATACCCTCTTCTGTCATGCAGGCATACATGCAAGTAGAGCACTCATATANATAAAATACATTAAAAAATTATTTTAAAAGGTCTGTAAAAAAATCCAAAGTATTATGAGACAAGGAACCTCTCAAAATGCTACTGAGTTGATTTTGTGTTGGACATTTACTGCTAGGCATGCAGCCTGTCCTTGAGAGTGGTTTGTATACCCAGTGAGACTCCATTGGAGAAAATTGATTTTTTNNNTTNNC